>PVIY010014930.1:0-24036 GCA_004026745.1 Myrmecophaga tridactyla
GCATCAGTCTTTTTACGTCCAACCGCCTACTCAGCATCCCCTTTGAATGCTTGAAGTCTCATTTCAGACTTCACGTGGCCAAAGCAGGAGCCTTGATTTCCCCCGTGAGCCTGCTCTCCCTCATTGAGGTAAACTGCAGTGCTGTCCACCCAAGGGCTCAAGCCAAACATTCTTGATGCCCCTCTTTCCCTCATTCCCCTCTTGCCCTTCAAAAATATGACCTAAATCCAAAAACTTCTCGCTCTCTTCTGCACCTACCAAATCCACTGTGACCCCCATATCAATGCCAGAGGCCCTCCTTCTTTATTTGCCCTTCTGTGATCTGTTCTCCACAAAGCAGTCGGTCAGGCCACTTAAATCCCAAACCAGATCACATCAGTCTCATACTTCCAGCACTTCGAGAACCCTCCCCTGCATTTAACATCCAAACCCTTACGATGGCCTCCAAAAGTCTGTACCACCTACCCTCAACTTCCTCTCCCTTGGTGCTTACCAGCTGCACTGGCTTCCTCCTGCTTCACAAATGAGCCAAGCTCTTTCCTGCCTCAGGGTCTTTGCACCTGCTCTTCCTTCTGCCTGGAGGCTGACCCTGGCTCTTTCGTACCTGACACTGCGATTCAAGTCTCAGCTTAGCTGTCAGCTTCTCTGAGCCTCTTCTGACACCTACCTAGTATTCCCTCACTCTCTGGGATCCCAGCATTTTATTATGAAAATTTTTTAATATATGGAGAAGTTAAAAATTTTACAAGCACCCTTATGGCTACCACCCAAATTCTTTTAACATCTTACTATACTTGCTTTATCACTTTTATATCCATCCATCCTGCAATCCATCTGATTTATTTTGCATGCATTTCAAAGAAAATTGCAGACAACAGTATACTTCCCCTAAATACTTGAGCATGCGGGTCATTAACTAGAGTTCAATATTTATGTGCAGTTCTTTTTCGTTTATTTTGAGGTAAAATTTACACACGATGGGACACACAATATTTGACTGTGCTATTTGGTGAGCTTTAATAAATACCCACACCAATGATAACCCCAAGCTCCTATCAAGATATAGATTATTATGTGTACCCCAGAAAGTCCCCTCAGGCACTGTTTTGGTTTCCCATCTTCTAAAACAAATACCATGCAATGGATTGGCTTAAACAATGGGAATTTTTTGGCTCATGATTTTGAGGCTAGGAGAGGTCCGAAATCGAAGTGTCGCAAGGTGATGCTTTCTTCCCAGAGACTGTAGCATTCTGGGCTGGCTGCTGGCGATCCTTGGGGCTCCTTGGCTTTCCCATCACATGGCCATGCATACAGCAGCATCTCCTCCTTTCCCTTCTGGTTCCGTTGGCTTCTGGTCACGTCCCGTGGCTTCTCTTTCTCTGCCTGAATTTCATTCTGCTTGGTAAAGGACTCTGTCATCCAGATTAAAGCCCAACCTAAATCAGTTGCCACCCCTTCCCTCAAGCGACATCTTCAAGAAATTCTATTTATGATGGGTCCACACCCACCAGGAGACAGGCAAAGACCAAGAACATTTCCAAAGTGGGGTACGCAATTTAATCCCCACCTCCATCTCCCAGAGATAGCAACCATCATTCTGATTTTTCCCACCATGGATTAATTCTGATTTTTCCCACCATGGGTTAGTTTTTCCTGTTCTAGAACTACATAAAAATGGAGTCAGACAATATGTCCTCTTTGGGGGACATATTCTTTCACTCGGCGTAGTCTTCTGCAGTTCATCACCTTCAGTAATTAATTTATCATATGTCCCCATCTTCTGTCCCCACCATTCAAAAGTAAGCTTCCTCATATGTCACATCTGACCATCACGAGACCCACCCAAAGCATTTTCCCAGACTCTGAGGACAGGCAAGGAGGGCTGGCATCGTCACAGCAGCAGCCAGCCTTTGTGGGTGGCTTACTCTGTGCCAGGCACTGTCTGGGCTCTGACATACTCTCTCATTTAAACCCCAGCTCATAGGAGGCATTCTCGTGCCCATTGTACACACAAGGAAACCGAGGTTCAGAGAGGTGATATAACTTGCTTAAGGTCACACAGCACGATAGTAGCAGAGCTGGGATTAGATCCCAGGCAGTTTGGCTCCAGAGATATTATTAACTTCTCTGGCCTCTAGTGGGGAGGCAGGCCACAGAGTGTGGGTGCAGGAAACAGCCTAACCCCCACCTTGGAAAAATAAGTAAGTAAATAAGCTCCCTAAGCTCAGGGACAGTCTCTGTTTTGCTCCCTGCTGCACCCCGAGTACCTAGGTTCGCATTTGTTAAACGGGTGTGAGTGCTATTTAGGCTTCCGGAGGGCCATGGCCAGCGCCGCCCCTGCGGGCCCCCCGCAACTCCCCCATGCGCGCCCAGTCCCGCGGTACCAGCACCAGGGCTCAGCCAGGACACCGGAATGAATGAGCTTCCGCCCCGGCCCGGCCCCGCACGCTCCTGAGAAGGGGGATCCTCTTCAGAGATGCAGTTTAAACCAGGCTTAGTTCTGAGAAAGCATCAGAGAGTCTCTGAGATGCCCGGGAAGGGTGACCAGGGACCCCAGGCAGGAGAGCTCTCCGTGAGGTACACTGGAGGCCCCAGGAGGAAATCCAGACCAGAAGTGTCGGTCGATCCTGAATTACTAAGAGATTTCTTAATTTCGAGAGCCAAGTTCTCAGTAAAACACCGTCAGTTCCAAAGAAATTCAATCCCGTGGGGTCTCATTTCGCCCTCTCTCTGCCCTCTGCCGGGAGGGGTGGGGTCCCCGGTTCCGGCCAGACACAGGTTAGACTCCGGAGGGTGATGGCAGGCACCAGTGTGACATGGGGTGACATGAGCCCTAAGTGTGCCTGGACACCCCCCACCCATCCATCCTGGAGGGGCTGCGATGGGCATGGAACAGGGACAGAGGGACAGCCTGGGTGAGGACAGATGGGCAGCTTAGGAGGGCAGCAGTGCTCTGAAGCCCGAGACCCAGACAAACCCATGGGGTCCAAGGAGCCAATATACCCAGGGACAGCACCTGAGGAGCAGGGGCCAGGGGCCGGGAGACCCTCTCCTCTGGGAGCTCTGCCCCCCTCGTGGAAGGGCAGCAACGGGGCCTGGAGGGTCCAGTTCATCCCAAAGCCACTGGGAAGTGGGGACCAGCCAGGAGGCACCGCCTTGGGGGACTCTGCTGAGCCCTTAGGGGGCGGGCAGAGGCAGTCCCGGCAGCCCTGTCCCTTGAGGGAGTTTGGGAGGTGTCCCCTGCTAGCCCTGAGGACAGGGGAGTGGCCAGGGCCAAGTGTCCACAGCCTGATGCTGGGTGGAGGTTTTCCCAGGACAGGGAGCCGAGACGCTGCTGCAGCCACCAGGGGGCCTGGGAGCCTTTCCCTGAGGGGGCCGAGCCCCAAACACCTCCTGGGGCCCCTGCCCCACTGGGCACAAGTTGGGGCTGTCATTTCCACTCTCCCTGACCCCAGCAAGGAGGCCACTTTGGAGGGAGAGGCTGGATAGGAGCTAGGGAGGAAGACCCCCGCCCCCACCGAAGAGCCCCGAGGACCACCCAGCACCTGGTACCCGTGAGTGCTCGGCTGACCGTGGAGCTGAGCTGTGGGCCAAAACACTGCAGCGTCCCAAGCACTGGCTTTGCACCTGACCAAGCAAAGAGATAAAACCAAACAACTCACCGACCCCAGACTCAGTGTCCCTGGGCAGCCACCAGCTCGTTAGGGAGATGGGGCAGGGTCTCCTCTGCTTCCCAGGACCCAGTCGTGGGCCAGACCTAGTGCTGGAAGTGGGGAGCAGGGGGCTCACTCAGGCTCAGGACCTGTCCTGCTGTGGATAAGGAGGTGCCATCCTGGCTCTCTCTCCCCCTCCCCCTCCCCCCCTTCTCCTCCCCCCCTCCCTCTCTGGAGCAGTCACAGGCTCCCCCACCCAGTCTCGGGGGCAGAGCCTCAGCCCCAGGGAGGGCTGGCAGGGGCCTCTTTGCCAGCCCCCAGCTTTGAAGCAGCTTTGAAGGCCACAGCCTCAGCTGTCACCTCATCTGCATTCCAATGTCACTTCTAAAACCATTTGCAGCTTGTCACCTTGGGTGAATTAACACAGAGACATGACCTTTGAAACCCTACCCTGAGATTTTTAAAACACTTTGCAAAGTCCAGCACAAGGCAAGCTCTCAATGAATTGTGGCTTTTGTTATCATGAAGGCTATGTAATTACAAACTTGCTGATAACCACTCCCAGCTGGCCCACGGGCCCTGTCCCCGGGCTCTACCCTCTCTGACCATCCCTGGAATCCCACGATCTGCCCCAGCCAGGCCTCTGCTCCCAGAGTTGGCAGCCAGACAGCCCAAAGCTCACAACTGAGCCTGGGTCGGTGCTCACTGGGGCTCATGTCTGGCCGCACCAACTCCAGGCTGGTCCCCAAAGCTGCCCAGAGCTGCCCCAGCTCCTTTTGTTGTGTCCAAGAAGCTAGGCTTCAGAAATTCTGCCAGCAGGATCTCCTCCCACTGTCCCTTGAAGCTCAAGCCCACCCCCAGTCCCCTAGCCTAGCCAGTCCAGTGCCCCACCATTGCTGATAAATCAAACCAAACCCTGACCAGCCCGTCTGCAGGCTGCCATTGGTGGCCGCATCTCCATCACACCCCATCTCTCCAGGGCATGTCAGTGCATCAGCTCCAGCCACCCCGGAGAGCAGGAGAAGGACGCTCTGTCTCCTCCAGGCCTCATGCAGCTGACAGCTGTCCTGATGCTCCCTGACACACAGCCGCTGCCTGTGCCCGGAAGCAGCTGCCTTTGGTGGCAGCCAGTGGGAAGCAAGATGTGACTGAGCCAAACCCGGCATGGCGCCTCTTTAGCTAAAGCCGTCATCCTGAGAAATTAAGTGGAGTGGGCAGTGCAGGGACAGAGAGCTGTAGCGGGGGAGTGGGGTAGAGTCCCACCCCACAGGGTTTCAGGCTGGGCCGGAGTCTCTGCTGGTTCTTGTCAATGTCACTGGCAGGTCCTCAATCGCTGGGATCCCGATGGGCTCTGCATGGTTGGGTGGAGCTACCATCCCCTGACTCCAGGCTGCTCCCATCCCAGCCAGGCCCTGCTGAGTCATGGTTACCGCCCCCAGCCACCCACCCACCAAGCCAGGCCCCTCTGGATTTTGGAGTTTCAGCTTTGTCGGCAGCAGAGCCAGAAGGCCCTGGAGCCAGCTGGCCTCTCCTGGTTTTGCCTAGGGAAGCGGTCACCTGAAGAGGTGGGTGACTCACTAGGGGCACTGGGTCAGCAAGTTAGTGCAAGAGCTGGGCTTGAACCTGCCTCCTGACTGCCAGGCCCCCTTCTCCTTGAAGACCATCGATGAGCCACAGCATTTCCACAGTTCCAGGCCAGCTTCCCAGGCCACCCAAGAGTGTGACTCAGCTGCCAGCCATTGGTATCTGAGGAGGGAACAGACACTCAGCACATTAGGCCAAGTTGAGCTTGATTAGCACAATCATTCCCCTGCCAGAAACAGACCCTGCATTCTTAGTGCCAGAAAGTGTTGGGATAAAGGCTGGCTGTAATGACGACAGTCTCTTTAGGGAACAGACAGCACCATCCCCTCAGCTGGTGCGGCAGATTGGGTGAGGGCCAAATTTTTAGAGGTGTCAAGATTTTGTCCCACAATGCAGTGGAGGGCTGGTGAATGCTTAACCATAGGCTCTCCAAGAAACATCAAATGCCTGATTGGGAGCCAATCAGCCAATTTCCATGGTGTAAATACTCCCACCACGACCAGTTTCAAGCTACCAGCGTGCTGTCAGTTGGCTTGTAAAATTCCTGAAAATTTAACAGCTAGCTCTTGGGAGCCAGCTCCCACCCACCAGTGCTATAGTGCCTCTGCATAGCAGAGACCTGGAGCCTGGTGCCCACGCCCAATGTCTGGGCCTCTCTGCCCCTCACCCAAAGCTAAGGCTCATGCCTTGGGGAATGAAAAGCAGGCTCTCCCACCTGGGTCTCCACTAGAAGAGGAATCTGCAACCATGGAGACTTCCCAGCACACCCACACTCTGGGTTTGAATCCCAGTTCTGGCCCTTACTCCTTTGGGAAGCCATTTCACCTCTCTGTGCCTCAGTTTCCTCACCTGTACAATGGAGATGAGAATATGGGAGGGAAGAACATCCTATATCACACATGAAGCATTTAGTGTGATGCCTGGCACCCAGTAAGAGCTCAGTAAATAGAAGCAACAGCCATTTTCTGAGAGGGTTCTGGCTCTCCCCATCTGCACTTCCTGTAGCAGACACTGAGGCCCCTCAGCAACTACCTGCTGCTCTTAAATCTCCTTGGATTAACCAGTGGAGGGAAGCAGTGGTGGCCACCAAGAGGGGTCTAAGGAGGCCAGCATTTAGGGTGTAGTAAATCCTATGCTCACGGTTGAGCCCCACCCCACTCTGGGATTAGGCTGAGCCCTATCGCGGCCAGCAGCAAATTGACATTTTGCTCATGGTGGATTTTTTGCATTCACTTTGATTTTCGAAAAGATTGCACTAAAACAGCATTCGTCTTGATTATTGATTTTTTTTAATGCCCCCTTAAATCTCAGACCTAAGCTGAGTGCTGCCTTGCCCGTGTGGGACACGTCTCAGGGACAGCCTGTGTTGCCCGCCTACACCAGCATCCTACCAGGATGATTAGAGAGAACACCACCTCCGGATGCCAGGTCTGTGGTTGCACATTTAAGATTGAGGATATGCATCTTCTGATCTCTCTGATGATGCCCCATAGGGGGCAGGCGCAGTGTGAGTCTACAATACTGGACTGAGCTGTAAAGCAAGGAAGGACGATGAGACAGTGAGAACCCTGCAAGGGCCGCGCTTTCCAGGGCATTCATCGTGGCCGGAACTCTGCCCATCAGTGCCTCCCCCTTCTCTCCCACCTGGGGTCTTTGCAGCGTTGTGGCTGGTTCCTTCTTGGTGGGCCACACTCTGCATGCCTGCCTCAGCATGCCCCAGGCACAGCCTGGGGTTAACCCTAACCCTTAGCCTAATCTTTTAGCTACTCATCAGAGCCCTGGTCATCTTCCATCTCCCCACCCTTGGCCACCTTCAAGGAAAATATAACCATGACACCTTTGGAAATAAGAGAACTCTTCCTCTCCTTTCTTCTGGGACCCTTTCCATCTACCATCTAACACAGGAGCCAGCTCAGGTGACCAGAACCTTCCCATAAGTCAGCTTCAGGACTGGAGGCCAGCAGCCACTTTGAAGCTGGGTCAAAGTAGGGATGTGTTCTCAGTAGGATGTGGGGTGGAGGCATGGTGAGGCCAGGGACAGGCCAGACCTGGTCCCTGGACCCTCACCCTCTCCAATGAGCCACCCCACTCCCAGCTTCATTCCTTGAGCTTCAAGGACTGAAGAGACCTGGGAAGATAGAATGTCTTTGCCTGTTTCCACCCAGTCTTTTTCTCATCCCATCAACCCCTCTTGCCCCCAGCACTAGATGAGGGTTGGTTGACTTCTCTACAGTGAAGGACACAGGCTGCAAGGAAAGCCTCTCCAGCTGAGAGCAAAGGAGAGAAAGAGCGCAGGGAAGCCCTACCTCCAAGAAGAAAAGCATACCCCAAAACAAGTGTTTTATCTCCACAGATCTTTATACATTATTTATTAAGACTTAGGCTACATTTTTCTCAGAAATTGGCCAGAAGGGCTAAAATGAGTGGAAGAGGTTGCAAGTTCTGAAATGGGAGCTACTGGCTAAGTGTTTGCCACACGAGCCCCTGCTCTTTCTAAATGTGAACTTTATCTCACTTGGGCTCTGCTGATTCACGTCATTCCGTTTTTTTTCATCCAAATTGACAATCCACTGTCTCTGTGAGGAGGATGGACACTATGGCATGCCAACCTGCTCTAGCTGCCACTTAAACACTCAGAATTGGAGACATAGGCAGATTTACCAACCAGCCCCCAGTCAGAAGGCCTCACTGACGTGGGCATGTGCTTTTAAAGGGTCTGAAGCTCAGCGCATATTTACAAAATCAGACAACAGAGGCCAGCTTCGCTTCCCACTAGGCATGCGGAGAGGCCAGGCACCCTCTGGAGAGCTGCAGCAGGGAGGCCGGTTCCACCTGAGGTCATGGCAGGGAAGCTGTCAAGTGGGCAGCCCTCACACTCCCAGCCCAAGGGCCACACACATGGCACCAGAGGTTGGTCATCCTGGGCCAGGCCCCAGGGACACAGACACTGGAGAGGGAGTCTCCCATGGCCTTATGATACAAGCTGCCTCTTTCTCCTGAAGGCCACCACCCAGGTTTGCTGCTGCTGCTGTGGCCTCAATGAAGACTCTGTCCAGGTGACTCAAAGGATGTGGATGCTTGGCCTGGGCTTAATCACACATTTGGCCAGCCCTCCTCTCCCTTACAGTTGCCAGAAGTTAGGCTCAAATGCACACGTACAACTCTCATATGGGTATGGAAATACCCTGCATTCAAATACTAGGTTGAGGGATAAAGTTGTGCTGGCAGGAGAAGGCCCAGAGTGTGCTTTAGCGTTCCTGAGGCTCCAGGCTGGAAACCTGGTCCTCATTCATTCATTGACCATTTATTGAATGTCTATTATTGACTAGTCCATTCCTCAAAAAAAAAAAAATGTGTACCGCATCCCTGCCTGAGTCCTGAGCACCCATGCAATGCATCTGTTTGCATCTGTCCCTGTGGGGCACACAGTCCAGCAGTCGGTCATCCCGTCATGTCCATGGTGAGCAGTTGAGTCAAGGAGTTGTTTTCCACCCCTGGATGCCAAGAGATACCGTCCCAGGGGAAAGCATGGCAGGCTGGTTCAGGGGCTATCCAACGGTATCCCACTCATTTCTGACCATTTCCTACCAAAGATATTTCTCCTTTGTCACCAGCCATATGGCCTTGGGTGTGTTCTTTAATCTCTTGGACCTTTAGTTTCCCTCTCAAAAAAGAGGTCCTACAAGGCTTATTTTGTAGAGATATTAAAAGAAGTTCATGAAAATGCATATGAAAATCCTTGGCACACAGTAAATGTAGGCTTCCTTTGCTCCCTCTGCAGAGGGAGGCTGTTGAGCTCTCCCCACTGCAGTCATAGGCAGGGACAGTCACCAGGCCCTGGGGCCGAAACCAGGGAACCCCAGCCTAGCCTGGAGGAGGGCTGTGGCTCCCTGCTGAGCTCAAGCTGTGTGCCTCTTCATCTCTGTGCCTCCTTTCCAGGTATCAAAGGAGATCCAGCTCTCCGGATGGCATATTATACAGTACATTCCAGGAGGCTAAAGTAAACTCACAGCCAAGAGGTCTTCAGTAGGTTCATTGGTCAGGCCGGGGATGGCCAATTTGAGGCATCGCTTCAGGAGTCTGTGTAGAGAGAACATTCTCATTACTTCTGCAGATGGTAGTGGGGGTTCTCTGCTCAGCTCTGAAACCTTGTTTGAAATGCACTTGAGGAACTCACTCTTTAGGCACCGATCCATGTTTATGAGGTGTCAGGCACCGGGCTAGTGCAGGTGGGGTCTCTACCCCCCTGGAGATTACAGCCTAGTGGACAGGACGGATGGTAGATGCATAATCACAGAAAATCGGTGAGCAAAGAATCACCCTGGATTTATCCATTCTAGTAAAAATAGACTTTCCTATCTCTGGACTCTTTAAAGGGGGACACACCCAGCCTCCCAGCCCACCTGAGGCTGGTGTGATGGGGGCGACCCCCTGCCCTTCCGGTCTGTCCCTCCATCCCGCAGGGCCAGAGTCCTGCAGGCTGGGCAGTGTCCCCTCCCAGGGCCTCCAGCTGATATCCCGCAACCTGTAAGAGGTGGGGACACATCCCCTCCACGCTCTCCCGTGAAAGGATAACTTGGTACTGGCATCATCAGCTTCTGGCTGCTCAGCAGACAGGGTGACTTTCAGCGGTTCCAGGAGGGCACTCAGGTCCCAGAGGAGCTATTCGCATGCTCAGGTACTGACACTCCCATGCCGGCCCCCCCGCCATGCACCCTGAAGGTGCCGCCCGCACTCCCGGATCCAGAGCCGGAGCGTCCCCCACCTGCCTGCTGGCCCCAGTGGGCTGCTTTCGCCTCTGGAAGCGGCCCAAACATTCTGGTGAAGCTCGTAGATACAGCTGGGAGGAAGGACCTCCTCTCCCACACCCAGAACGGTTTACTCATCATAAATCAGCATCCATGCACCCCTTGCTGTGTTTCCTGACTTAATACCTGCTCTCTGAATGGTATTTTTGAGGATGTATTTCCATAGAGATGCAGTTTAAAATGCATCATCATTGTTTCCGGTCTCAGTTCCCCTAGGAAGCACAACAGTGAGCCCTCTGTGAAGTCAAAACCACAATTACCAAGAGCCGCATTAAAACCTGCAGCTCCGCGCAGTGACCCACCCTCTGGACAAAGGCCTAAAGTACAGGGTCTACGAGTGTGCGGTTTCCGATCTAGCGGTGAGGACAAAGTACTCGCTTCCTTAATCGGGTCCTCGGAGGTGGCCTTCTTAAGCGCTGAAGGGTGGAGGTGCCGTCCTCTCCTGGGCCCTCTTCCCCAGGGAGACCTTGAGGTCTCGCGGCCAGCGCATAACCCGGAAGTAGTCCAGGCCTTCCGGTTTCATTAGCCAAAGCATTTCCCTTGGTGCTGGTGTCTCTCCAGCCAGCCACAGAGGGACCCCATTGAGCTCTCGCGGCCAGGGCATAACCCGGAAGTAGTCCAGGCCTTCCGGTTTCATTACCCAAGGTATTTCCGCTCCCCTCGTCCCCTTCCCCTGACCCCCACTCCCGGTGCTGGTGTCGCTCTAGCCAGCCACAGAGGGACCCATCAGACCCCAGGTCCATTCCACCAGTTCAGCCTGTGTTCTGTAAATGTTATTCGCTTTGAATGTTTGTGTTGTGCTTGTTTGCAAATAACCTGATGAAAACTCCCTTTCTCTTTTCTTTCCAAAACGAAAAGGAGATTGTAGCATGTGTTCTGAAATCCTTCAAGCATTTTTAATAGCATTTCTGTCTGCATGGCACCCCAGGAGATTACTCTGTCCACCCCTCTGCCTTTGTTTGGGCAGTACCAACCTGACATTCCAGGCAGAGGTGGTGATTCCATTCACCTTCTTTCCTCTTCATAAAGTTTTCTCAAGAAGGATACTTTCCCCATCCTTGTTCATCTTAAGGGTTCAGGTGAGCACTAACAACTTGGTGCTTTCCCACACACAAACAATAAAGGGGAATGCCATTTCTGGCACGTTCTGGAAATGACTGACAATAGCTCTGAATCCCCATGTTGGGTGTACAGTATACAGAGAGGGAAAATGGTTCCCGATATGTCCTGTGTGTACTACTGCATGTCCCATTGTTTAAAATAGGACTAGGGTGTGCATTGTTTTGGTCGTTAGTTAATGTAAGTTGGGTGGGGAGAAAGGGAGAGAGCTAAATAATTACAAGCACTTCAGTGATATTTTTTTTCCTCCTGACTAAGGTTAAAATGAATAGTGTTGATCTGTTGCCCAGGCAGTAGGCTTGTTAAAGGAAATGGTATTTAAAATGATTTTTGAGCCAAAGCAATTTGGCTGCTCCAAGGCGTCCTTTATCTTTTGCTTTCAAGAGGATAATAATGTTTAAAAAAGAAGTCACTCATACCATTTCCTGTCTGGAAGCCAGCTCAATGATGGGCAGCTTTTCCTCTGGGTTTGTTTACTTGCTCCATAATGGAAAATGCAAACTTAATGGGCTCCCTTCTGCAGAGCCTTTGGTGTTCAGGCAAAACATAGGCCAATGCTGTAGTTGAATATGTGCCCTCTACTGAAGGCAGTTCCCCCAAGAAGTCTTGGTTGCCATGTGGTCGATCTGTTTCATCCAGATTGGTTTGAGTTTCTGAACGGGGGTCATGACAGCTGGTTCCAGGGGTTGAATGGAGGGGTCTGTCCAGGATGGGATACTATCCTGTTTGATTCTGGGGTCCCCTTCCTGCAGAGAACCTGATGGGTCACCCCAGTTGGAAAAGTGCTTAGCAAGTCCTCAGGGGTGAGTGGGTGGGGGTTCCTGTCATCCCATTGAATAGGGCAGGGGCAACAAACTCACCTTTCAGAGTGAAAGAGGGGAAAAAAGCAAACTTCCCAGTGAAGTGAATGTAAGGGGAGGTGCTGTAGAGCCCAAGCATCTGTTCTGCCCTGGTTTGGGCTGGACAGGGCTTCTAAGGGTTATGTGCTCAGAAGCTTAGAAGAGCTGGGGTCAGCCTTTTGCTGTCTCTGGGGTCCTCAGATCAGATGTGCATAATGAGCAAAGGTGAGCCACCCTCCTGCCTCCAGCTTGCAAGTTACTTCCCAAGGACGCTCAGGAAGTAACACTGGATGATGGAAAGAATGTTGTGCATCATTGAAATGGAGAAAATAGCATCTACTTCACAGTGTCACTGTGAAAATGTGAAAGATACATACACAAACACACACACAGGAGCGGCGCTCAGTGCCTGGCACATAACCGTGAATCCACGTATTTTTGTTCTTTCTCTTTTCTTTTATTACTCAAAAGCAGAGTATCCCTCCCCAGGAGCAGACGAGAGAGGGTGGGATGGAGAAGAGTTTGCACTTGGTAGGAATTGGCTTCTCTGTTAAACCAGGGGCCTATCTTTGGGGCTCCCTCAAAGGTCGCTCTGGTCACATACCCCTTTGGGCCACTTCTTGACCCAAATTTGGCCACAGAAGGAGCCACTGAAGTGTGGGAATGTGAAACAAAGATGTCTCAGGGTTTTGTGGTCTTGGTGAGTAAGTTCTGCACTCAGCTTCAGGGTCATGTGGCCTCTAGGGGATGTGGGATGTCGCTGAGGTCTGGGAGTAGCAAAGAGGCCGGGGGGAATGTAGCTTTGCTCTCTTTTTCTGCTCCTTGCACTGTGTAGGCTGCCCATGGGCCTCTCTTGTCCCATTTCATAAGGGATTCTGGAAGCCCCTACCATTCAAAGGCTGAGCCAGGGGTAATTCAGGATGGTTTCTGCTCCCTTGATACTTTTTAAACACACTTCCAAACTCTGTTCATTTTGCCTTTGATGGGGAGGTGGCCTTCTGGGTTTTTCTTTCAAGAGATGCAGATTTAATGGACTGTGATTTTTCTCCAGATCTGCTGTTTAAAAAAGAAAAAAAGAAAAAAAAAAGACAGCATTAAAAAAGCAACTCAGAATTTCTATTTGCTCAGGGAAAAAAAAATCTGCTTTCTATTCAGGCCCTAGATTTTCCTGGGAGATTAGTGTACTTGCCTGCCAAGATGTTAGCTAAAGGAAAACACATTTGCTATAGATCAGAAATATTTATCCTTTTCTGAGCAGGAGATCCAAAGAAGAACCTCATCGGAATGTACAGCACCTGGAAATATGAATGAATTCAATCTTCTGAGCTGCCGGCATCTGCCAGAAAGCCTGAGCCATTTGGGGGCTCGGGAAGTCTCTAGGAAGTTGAAGCCTTAATGGGGAGTCAAGTGAAGCTGCTGGGGCCTTGGGGGGACATGTGGGTAAAAGGTCAAGAGGCAGAATCAGGCCAGAAAGGGACTGCCAAAGAGGACCGTGAGGGTCCCGGGATGGGGAAGTCAGGACGTGCCCAGGTCAGGGCAGCTCTGACCAGCAAGCTTGCTTTGCCTTGGAGCAGAGGACATTGACTCTGCCCTGCTTTATAAGCCCTTGGAGGGGGGTTGGACACCGAGGTGGGGGCACAGGATGGCCAGTGACATGGAACCACCCCACTCCTGCTTCTTCTTCACCTTAGGTCTCTGTTGAGCTCCATGCCACTATCACCATGACTGCCACCATCTGTTAAAACCTTCTTTCAGACTTACTGCACTCATACTTGCTCGGTGCAGAGGAACAAGATTCAGGCTCATATGTAATTGAAAAACCTAATAATTATTTCCACCCAGACAGCAAGCCTTGAGCAAGGCAGAGGACCTGGGAATGTCTCAATGAATAAGCTCACCAATGGTTATTTAGCCATTTTGATTATTTGGCTTTGTCATGCTTTGACCATTATTATTAAGATTCGTTTGATTCCTGCAGTTGGGTTCTGGATTCTTGGGGGGTAGGGGAAGCAGGGAATGGGGATCCAGTGAGGGGCTTTGGCAGGGACAGGGTGAGGGAGTAACAAATTCCTAGTGAAGTCAGAGCCCATTCTAAAGCCATTGGTTGTTGGAGCCCAGTAATTCATACCGATACACAAACTGCCACTGAGCACCAGGGTTCTCAAGGAGTAAAACGCCACATCTACCCTGTTCTGATGGGCAGAGACTGAGACCTCCCAGGGTGGGCTGGCAGGGTTTCCAGCAACATTTGTCGGCTCTGGGCTCTGGTCAAGTGACCTCTCACTCCTACGGCCTATTAGATCCCAAGAGTGGAAGCAACACCCTGAAGGTTTGGGCTCCTTCCAGGAAAAGCAGGACCTGGCCAGGTGTGTGGGGAAGATTCATTTCCCAGATTTGAGTGTCCATCAGAGAGATTTCTGCCAACAAGGACGCAGTTAGCCAGGGAGACTGCGCCCTTTAGCTTACAGCCCCCTAGATCTTATTCAAACAGAATTACGCCTAGAGCTTCTCAAGGATAAACCAGGCCAGAAAAGACCACAAATCCTTGGAATTTATAGGAGGGCCGCTTGTTTCCAGTTATCTATTTTGGTCTTGTTCAGAAGTGGCTCCTGGCTATAATTTAATCTCAGGTAAATGAAAGCTGCTTTCTTCACCCTCAGAACTGTGGAACTACTTGTCCTCTTTCCCTCACGGACCAGGGTCAGCTCTGCCCTCCGCCGGGGAGCCAGGGGGTTGCAGCCCAAGCAGAATGAGCCACCTGGACCTGGAGGGAGGGCCCCGGGCGACCCGGCCATCCTCCCCCTGGGCGGCCTTGGCTTGAGGTCAGTGCCTGACAGTGTGTCTGCCCAGGCTGGGGCTGCTTTGTACGCGCACAACAGTCTGCCTGTGGGAAGGCAAGCAGCACACCGCGCGGCCCATGCTGGCGCGAATTAGGCTGGCTAAGGGGGCAGTAGGCGGGGCACACAAGCCCGTGTGCTGGGCTTTCAGGAGAGGGCCTGGCCCAAGAGGGGCCCGGGGGAGGGCGAGCGCAGGCATGCAGGGGGGCGTGGGGGGCGTGGGCGTGGCCCGCAGGTGTGGCCCTGGGGAGGGCGTGGCTCTGCGTCGTGGGCGGGGCCTGCAGAAGGGGCTCTGCGTCGTGGGCGTGGCATCAGCATGCAAGGGCCGGTGCGTATCGTGCGCGTTGATGGTGCCAATGAACACGCCCAGTCTGCGTGTGCACGTGGATCCTGTAATGTGCACACACAGGCTACCCCGGTGAGAGAGGCAGCAGCGACGCAATGGCCCGGTGACTGTCACCGTGCTGAAATGTCACGGCCTCCGCAACGCTCTCCCAGGAGCCGGTCGCCAGCCTCTAAACCAGGCCTCGCCTGGCTGTTGTCAACCATAACTAAAAAGGGAATGATTCCGAAGAGAGAGGCGGGGAGAGGGCTGCACGGTGTCCTCGCCCCCAGTCCTTTGTTCTCTTCGGAGGAAGGCGCTTGAGGGGCCACGCGTCAGGCCAGCCTTTCCCAGTCACCTCCAAGGGCTGCTTTTCCCCCTAGCCCGCAGCCATGAGCCTCCGTCCTTCTTCATCCACGCAGAGGGAGGCATGGAAGCCACACCAGGCTCCACCCCTACCCCCACTAGGGACCTGGACAAATGGCCGAGGCCACCAAGGCTGCTGTCCTTTCGGTTTCACAGCATGCTAGATCCATCACCCAGCATATGCAGAGAGAATAATGCCTACAGCTTTTCTCAAGGTCGTTCCCTCTCAAGGATCCCCAAAGGCACTGGGATGTGGAGGATTTGTCAGGCTGGAGTGGTTGCCAGGGTCTCCCCCAGGATGGAGGCCCATCAGGTCCATCCCCCCAGCCAGCGTATCTGGTCAGGGACGCTGCCCTGACCCAGCCGAGGGGGCCTGAAGCTAGAAGCAGGTTTCCCAGGCACCTCCCCCAGCTTATCCACCACTCACCCCAGGAGCCAGGCCACGGGCCCCACCCCCACCCTTCCAGCCCCTTCTTACGTCTGGCCAGGAGGAAAGGCCACTGGGTTCAGATCCAATCCTGGCTCGGCCGCCACTAGTCAGGCAGCTTGGAGGGGAATAGCAGCCCGCGCCCCAGGTCACCTCTGTGGCCCCTGGTGCCCAGAAGGGGTTCCATGGGTAACCCTGCTTCAGCTGATCTGGGCATGTTCTCCCTGTGATTTGAGAATCACAATCTCATGCATTGTGTGCTGCCCCCCTCTTCACGCTTCTAATACCTTCATGGGCATTCTCGCTTTCATTTTTCCCTTGCGCTTTATCTCAAAGGGCATATCTACTTGGGGAGACTGCCAAATTCATGAATTCAGAGCCCAGAGAGAATTATAATAGAGCTCAGCAATGAGGCAGAATAGCAGAAGACAAGCAGGAATGCACTTTAATAAGGGGAAATTCGAGACATATAGAAGGTTCTTTTTAATTCCAGAGAATCCCACAAAGTCGGTGGGTCGACACCGGGGCATTGAATGATGTAAGCAGCCTGTTCATATCAGGGCTGGGAGTGATGGCTGGGGTCATCTTGTCCTCAAGGTCCCACTCGGGACTCTCAGAGCTCCCTGTGGAGTCTCTTCTTAACCTCTTGGAAGGCATCTAGTCCTTTCTGAAGCATCCACATGGACTGATGGTGTGGGAGTGGGGGACACAGGGAGTGCAGGGTTGAGGGGGCACATCTCCCTGGTTACCAGTGATGAGCAGCAGAATACTAGGGATTTGTGAATGTGTGTATGTGCAAGTATGTGTGTGTGTGTATGCCTGTTAGTAACATGGGCGTGTGTGCATGTGAGTGTGTGTGCATGCATATGGGGTGTGGGTGCATGTGAATGTGTGTGTGTGATTGTGTGCATGCATGTGAGTGTACGCCCGTGAGCAAGTGTGTGTGCATATGCATACGTGAGTGGTGTGCATGTGAGTCTGTACATATGAGTGTATGTGTGGTTGGGTGTGGGTGTGTGCATGTAGGAGTGTGTCTGCATATGACACATGAGTGTGTGTGTGTGTGGCGGTTTAGCATTTAACTCTCCTTGCAGGGCTGACTTCTGTCCCATGGGTAGACCTTTCCATGCAAAGTGGCTCACAAAGGAGGCCTCCTTCCCTGCCCTGTGCAGTCAGCTGGAGGAGGCAGGCCTGCCCCTCTGGGCGTTGCCGTGGGCATGGCAGGCTCTCCTAAGGCCGGCAGCTGCGTCCTCTCGCCACTCCTCCTCCACTCAGGCCGTTTCCACGCTGGCAGCCCAGCTTCAGACTCCAGGCCTCAAAGGCAGAGTGTTAGGTGGCCCATCAAAGGTGGAGGGGCTGGGTTTGTTTCCCCTTCTCCGTGTGGCTTGCAGTTAGTTTCAGAAAGAATGGGACAGTTCCTGTTTGCTCTGCTGTCTTACGTCAGCAAATCTGGGTTCCCTTCTGATGCTGAGCAGCTCCAGCAGGGAGCTTGTGGTCTCTGCAGAACCCAGTAATGTCACGTCTCACAACTGACCAATCAGACCCAAGTGCCAAGAAAGGTCCCAGGTGGAGGCCCTAGGCACCTGTAGCCCATTCCCAGAGCCATCCCGAGGGACACCCAGAGGGGCCCTCAGCCCTTTAGGAAAGTGAGCATGGCTTCTAGAAAACCCGCATTGCCCAGCTGTGACTCGCACCAGGGTTTGTCATTGATGCCAAAATGTTTGTGGGCCACTGCTGGAGGGCCAGCAACTGTCCGGGTCAAGAGAGAAGAAGCTGAGTAAGCAGATTCTAGAGCATTCTCCCAACACCCTCCAGGGAGGATCTCCTTGAAAAGCTGCCTCGACCTCTGCCTTTCCAGTCAGCAGCAATTCCAGGGCTGGTCATCAATCTGAGAAAAGGCCAACAGGAGCGGTGAAGCAGATGGTTAGTTGAGGTGAATTCAAAGTGTGGGCTGCGGGGCCTGGTGCTGCAGACAAGGGGAAGTCTGAGGGCTGGATTTGCTTGCAGCAGCCCAGATGCGCTCTCCCGGCAGCGCCCTGTCGCTCTGCCATTTCAGGTCTTTGTCTTCTGAGCCCATCAGGGAGAGAAGCCTGGCTTAGGAAAATTTCTTTATGGCCTTGCTCCTGGTGGGGTGTGGGTTTTATGGGACAAGGAGACAGGGATGGTTTAGGCATTAAACCCTAGAGGCTGATGTATAGAGTTGCCAGCTTTCACCAATAAAAATATAGGATGTCCAGTTAAATTTGAATATTAGATAAGCTAATAATTTTTTAGTGTATGTGTGTCCCATGCAATATTTCGGATATACTTAAACTAAACAACTGTTCATTGTTTATCTTGGATTTTAACTTAACTGGGCTGCCTTTGTGTCCTCTGGGCACTGCTAAGGGCTATTCTTTTTGTGCCCCTCCCTCTTGGCACGTTTGATTGCTTTAATGGTGCATGGACATTGGCACCCAAATTCTTCAAGGGTGCGTGGCTCTGTGGGCTCCACGAGTTCTGGGGTCTTCCCTGAGCCCTGGGGCTCCCAGCTGGGGCATTTGTGTCCTTGGTTCCTGTGACAGACCTGTGCCTTTGGAGGTGGCAGGGGAGACTGGAAGAGGCTAAGGGGGTCCTCGGCCTTAACTGTGATGCCAGGTCCCTTGGGAGGAGATGCCTGCAGGGTACTTGGTGGGCTTCACTCGAGGGTGGAGCACTTGGTACATCAGTAAGGAGACAGCAGGGTACTAGGAGAGGTGCAAGGTCAAAGGGAGCCTCAGATGGGGGCTGGTTCGAATTCTCATGGGGACCCCCACCCCACTGGTCACAGGTGGAAGGAAAGAGCCTGGCCCCCTGCAGCCCGAGTTCTCTGCTTCCATCCAGCGCCTGGCCAAGGACAAGTCCAAACCCAGCCTCTGTGCAAAGAAGTGGCTTTTTAGAAAGTATCCTTTGCTCTAGGAAGGAACATTTGCAGTCAAGCCTGTGCGTGGAATTTTTATTCCTCTAATACAGCCTCGGCAGGATTTAGTACACAAGTTCTCCAGAGGAAATGCATTCAATAAAAATTTGATGGGCTCCGGCAGCTCTGCAGAATCTCCTTACGAATTCCAAGTGTTTGTTTGGTCCCTGGCTTGGGCAGGATTTCAGCTCCAGTCTGCAAATGGCCTCTTTAGCTGGGGAGCCCTTGCAGCGGGGGGGGCAGCACGGGGAATCACCCTCGGGCTCCTGCCTCCCCAGGAAACCTGAAAGGGTGCCTCTCCGGGTCGGGAATGGAGGCGCTTCCAGCCTTCCACCAAGAAGGAGAGAAACCCCAGGGCCCCAGGGGAGCTCAGGAATGGCAGCCCCCACGGTGATGAAGTGATGTGGCTGTTTGCTGGGCCTGGCTCATACAAAGCCATGAATCAATTAAGGAATAAGAATGAATTGAATTGACCGGGCTCGGGGTGGGGGTGGGTGCAGGGCACTTTCATTTACCATCCTCTGCGTGCAGGAAACCCCTTCGCGAGCCTGGAGAGGTCAGTGGCCCTGCTGTGTACACTGTGGGTCACAGTGTGGGGTGCCACATACTGGGCACAAATGGGCTCAGAGACAAAGCAAGCTAGACTCCACGCCTCTAAGAGCAAGGCCTGTGCTTTATTCCCCGCTCAATTCTCAGCCATCAGCCCCAAGCCTGGCACAGAGGAGAGCAGGGAGGGTCCAGTGGGAGGGACGCGGGAGGGACAGCTCTGGTGGGCCCCATCGGTGGCCCGGACATTTATCCTGGTGAAGCAGGACGAGGTATCTGAAAATCACCCACCCCCACCCCCGGTGCTCCTGCTGTGAGGAGGGGGCAACATTAAGACAAAGGGTGTGCCTACAAAATGGCTTTCGGGTCCCAGTAAGCATAAAAATTTCCTTGCAGTGACAAACTCACATCCTAGAGAAATACACCCTGCCCAGGCAAGGCCAGGGGATAGTAGCCCAGAAGGCAGGTCACGAGGGAAGCTCCAAGGAGAGGACACAGGCCTGGGTGCCACCATTCACCAGCTGGGCAGCTCCCAGCAAGGACCTTGACTTTCCTTGGACTGTTTACACATCTGTAAAATGGGACAGCGAGCAGGGTGGTTGTTTAATGGGTGAGACCACAGCTGTGGCAAAGGCACCGACCCGCAAATGTGAACCGGCCTCACTTTTTTTTTCACATCCCCGCCCCTGCGCCACCTCTGTCTGCTTCCCCAACCCCCCATCTGCTTGTGTCCGAGGGGACAGCAACATAGAGGGTGGGGGATGAGGGACGTGGAGCTGGAGGGCGTAGGATCTGGGGGCCCCAGGAAGGAGAAGGCAGGTGACATGACGGGGAGCTTTCTCCCCCGCCGAGGGCACAAGGCGTCCAGTGCAGCCAGAGGGACTTCATGGGCACAGGCAGGGCCTCTCCCCATGCAGTTCCACGGCCACCCTCTGGGGGCCAGGAGAGCAGCCCCTTCCAGCACTGCAGACAGCAGCGTTTTAGGGCCCCAGGCCCCCTTCGTCTCTAACCCCAGGGAGGTGGGCACAGGTGGACTGAGCGGCCTCAGTGAGAGGCCAGCAATCAGCCTGGGGTCTGCACAGCTCTGCTGCCCAGGAGGTCTCAGGTGAAACTCGGGGTCCCGGGGGCAACTTCCTGTATGGTCTCTCTTGACCCAGAGAAGCCCCAGGTGTGGCCTCTGGACGCGCAGGTGTGAGGTGCGGTGACGTAGCTGGACCCCACCCGGGCCCCCACACACACCCAGGTGGAGGGTTCGGGCCTCCCTTTGGATGCTACGAGATGGACAGACCTGTCAGGGAGGCCAGGGACCCAGACAAGAGTTCTCGGCTTTGGTCAGGGACGGGCCTCCAGGCCATCTCCTTCCAATTTCCCCAGGAAATCCTCTGTCTCCTCCCAGCCGAGTCCAAGATACAGACCCTTGTCTTCTAACTTTTCTCAGTAGGTTTACCCCACTCATCCACTGTGCTTGCAGAGGGCAGTTAAGAGTTCTGCACTAGAGGGTGGGCAAAGTCAAGAACATTCTAGAACAGTGAGTGTCCACTTTTTTCCTGCCGCAGCACATAGGAGGAAGATCTCTTCCCAGCAGGCACAGTAGTTCGGGTTGCTTAGGGGAGCAGATCAGACTCTCCTGGGGGCTTGTGCCTTCCAGAAAGGGCCCCCCAACCCTGTCATGATATGGATGCCCTTTCAAGAATGCCGGGCCCCCAGCCTCATCCCCATTAGAGTCACGGTGGGGGTTTTCAGTGTAGTTCACAGTCTCCTTTACATGCACACACATGACAAGCACACGTGCATCCTCACGGGTGCATGCGCAGTAACACGCACCTGAAACCACATGCACACACATGCATGGGCACTCTCGAGCTCACATGCACACCCATGCACCCCCACCCCACCAACACTCACACCAGCATCCCAGCCAGCCCAGTCCCTCATGGGGCCACCGCCTGCCTCATGCCCCTTGCAGGCCAACAGGTCGCTGGTGGGAGAGGAGGTCACTCAGGGGCTCCTCAGTGTTCTTTGGCTCGTGGCCCTTGGGGGGATGGGCAGCAGCTGCCCCCCACCCCGGGTGGCAGGTTGAGGCTCTGTCTGGTCTCTGACGGTTGCTGCAGGCACCATGGTCACTGAGCTCCCCTCAGCGTCTGACCCAGGAGGACTGACGGCCACTTCCCCCCAGGCCTGAAGGGACCCCAGGATGTGGGACTTCCGGTGCTAAAGCTGGCACAGTCCCGGGCAGGCCAGGATGCTTGGTTGCTAGGTTGGCAGAGCACGATGGGACAGACAAGCCCCTTCCCCAGTTCCTGGAGCTGCCTTCCCAAGCAGGTGGTAAAGGAAGACTGTCCCTCCCCAGATGTTGCCAGGAGTGAAATGGGGCCTTGCAGACAAGCTGTCCTAGCCCACCTGTCTACCTGTCAGAACCATGCAGGTGTTGTCTCCTGAGGGCGCCCACCTATGTCGTGGACAGCACATTCCGGGAGAAGTGTTGGCAGATGACCTTGGAATGTCTTTGGGGAGCATTGGGGGCAGCCACAGCTGCTCAGCAGTGTCCGGCTGGTCTGGGCCCTTCTTGGGCTGATGCCATTTCTGTCCACGGTCCTCACGTGGTCCCAGGAGGAAGGGGTGCCTCAGCCCCTTCCTGTGCCCCAGGGCCTGGCCCCAGCAGTGGGGGGTCCAGGGCTGCAGCAGGATGGCCAGGCATGAGCCAGGCAGGAGGCCTGGGCTGAGCTCCCGGCAGGCGCACCTGGCCACCTTGAGCCCTTCACCCACACGACGAACTGACCCCCAGCTCTGCAGGGGGCCCTGTTGGCCCACTTCTTGGGTGACTCAGCAGCTCGTGTTTATTGAGGTCACCGTGTGCCAAGCTGGCCTTGCCCTCAACTAGTGCACGGGTCTCATGAGCAGGAACCAGTCGAGGAGGGTGCAGGTGCCAGCGTGGGGGCCCCTCACCTTCGGGGAAGGAAAGGAACAGACCAGAGGGCAAGGGAGGGGGGCTGGAGGGGGAAGAGAAGCGGGGCTGGGGGGCCTGCTCTGCCAGCACCTTGGCTGCACTGGGTGTGCGCGCCAGGATTGGGGCAGGAGCTGGGAATGGCACGGGCGTAAGTGCAGCAAGTGTGAGCAGGGTGTGTGAGTGTGAGTGTGTGAGTCCAGGTGTGAGTCCTGGGCTGCAGTCGGGAGGGAGGGCAGTTTAGTTCGGCCCCGCCGCCTGCAGCCCCTGGAGCTCCCGCCCCCAGAGGCCCAGGCCAGGCTTCTCAGAGTAGGGGCTTGAGGTTTGGGCCTCCCAGAATATATTCACAGATATACGCACACTCAGACTCGTCCCTCTCACACACACACACTCAGCTCACTCTAACATACCCACTCACTCACTCTCTCAGTCTCACACTCATACTTTCACCCAAACCCTCGCTCTTATTCACTTACACATCTATACACTTACACTCCCCCACTATCACACACTCATTCTTTCACACCCTCTCACAGTCACACACTAACATACTCACAGTCACAATCTCACTCTCATGCATACACACAGTCACACTCACTCTTTACACCCTCACACATGGCCACACACACCTCCACTCAGTTCACAATCATCCTCGTGCACTTTTGCACACCCCTCACACCCTTACATACTCATGTACTCACACCCTCACTCTCACACACGTTATTTCACACCCATTCTCATACCTGCCCTGGCACATTCACCCTCAAACACACTTCTGCTCACTCATGCACACTCACACACACACTCCCACTTGTGCCAGCCCTCGGGGCTCCTGGCTCTGGCTCCAGGGCCCCAGCTCTGCCCTAGACCTCTGACTCTTCCACCCTCCAGCTCGCAGGGAATGGAAATGAGGGCACACACACAGCCCCGGGGTCCCTGGAAGCCATCTGCTCCTCCAAGCAGCACTTAGCTTCACTTCCTTTTTCTCTCTTCTCTGGCACCTGGAAAACCCCAAACATTCCCAGGAGGGAAAACAGCCCCTTTATTACCTTGTGGGCTCAGAACACTGCCTCACAGTAATTGAAAGTGGCGGGACTCAGATTGCATTTTCCGAGGAGAGGAGCCGCGTGAGGCGAGAGTGCGGGGGTGGGAGGAGGACGGAGAGCGGCGGGCACCTGGCGGGGTGCGGGGACCTCGGGGGCCATGGCCAGGTAAGAAGGGCCAGTGCTGCGGCCCCCGGAAAGAGACTCTGAGTAATGAACAGCTGTCGCACCCGCCACCAGGGCCAGGTCCCCCCACAACCTGCACTCTGGGGGGCCGACCTGTGTCTTCCCAACCGGTCAGTGTGGCCTCGCTGCCTGTGCAGTGGCCTGTCCCCGCGCATCTGAGGATTCAGTGCTGGTCCCTGCCTCAGGGCCTTTGCTCGAGGGGCTCCCTCTGAAATGCCCACTTGTTCCTTCGACAAATCATGACAGCAGCAGCGTGGTTTTATGGCACGCTCAGCTGTGTTCTAGACAGGGGTCTAAGCACTTCTTATCTCATAAAATCTGCTCAAGGCCCACGGAGAGGAGGAATTGATATCACTGTGGTGTCGGCACACTATGACAAGCCCGTGGTTCCCCCAGACCCTCCACGGGCCCCAGGCCCCTGCCC
>PVIY010014930.1:24136-55313 GCA_004026745.1 Myrmecophaga tridactyla
TTGCTCTTACGTTGATTTGTCGTTAGTCATTTCAGTTATGTTGAAATCCCACCCAGCATTAAAGGAGCGGGAGGTCTGTACGGGGCGGGGGGGGGGGGGGGCGGGGCAGGAGGGGCCGAGGATTGAAATAGGGGAAACCGCTGTAGGGTGTCTGTTCCTTTGCAAAGGTCTCCCCTCACCAGCTCCGGAGTCCCCTGTCCCCTGTGCATCCCCAACACCTGACCCAGAGCCTGGCTCTGGCAAATGCGCCGAGAATATTTGTTGAATAGAATTAATGAAGGAAGGAGAGTGGAGGGAAGGGAAGGGAGAGAGAGCAGCAGGAAGGAAGGAAAAGAGGGGAGGAAGCAAACGAAGAGTGGAGGGAAGGGAGGGACAGGGCCAGAAGAAGGGAGGGGACGGGAAAGCCGCAACACAGCCAGCCCTGGCCCTGGAGGAGGCAGGACGCTGCCCCCACTTCCCTGGCCTGGCGTCCTAGTGCAGGGCCCCTGCCGGTTCCTGGTCTCTGCAGTGAGCTCAGTTGATGAGAAGGCGTAGGCTGCCCCAAGGGTCTCTCCTCCAGGGTCTTCGGTAGACTCCCAGCCCGTGGCCCACAGTGAGGATCACTGTGGGGGGGTCCCTGCTGCCCCCTCCCCCTGCTGCTGTGGGTTCCTCCCAGGCTCCAGAGCAGCCTCTGCCAATGAGGCTCATCCTAGGATGTCCGAGCTGGAGGCACAAACGGAGAGCAAGGGCCTTTCGCCATCATTTAGGGATAAACTTCCATCTCTGGCAAGTCAATAATCTGCTCCCTTGGCCACTTTTTTCCCATTTAAACGAGAATGCATTGGACGCATCTGGTACACCAGGCCGAGCCGTGGGAGCCTTCTCCCCTCTTCCGCTCTACCCAACCTTCACTCTAAAACTCCAGCTGGAAGATGACCCGACGGCTCCCCACTTGCCCAGGGGTTCCTCCGCCCCACCCGGACCCACATCACTTGGGGGTGGGGGCAGGGATTTGGGGCTGAGAGCAAACATGGTGACACCGCTTTGATTTCTCAACTGTCGGCCTCCACAGACTTTATAGCCCATGGACACTTGTGCCCTTTTTTCCTTCCTGGTTTACTCTATTTCTGGATTATTGTCTATAAGTTTCAAAATGGCCCGGGATCCTGAGTGGTTTATAAATTAGGGCTGTGTTACGGGAGGACCCAGTAGTGCTGCTATATTTTAGATGGTGTCAGAGCTTCCATTATAAACCCCATTTCTCAGAGGTTTATAACTCGGTCATAAAAATGCGCTGAGGCCTGAGGCTTGGACTGCACCATCCTCACCTGCCGGGGTCCCTTCCAGGACTCGGGAAGGGGACACTCAGCAGGCACGCTGTCCCCTGCAGTTTGCCCAGGGCCCCGGGCCGCTCTTCCCCTGGCTGGATGTGCTACGCAGTCCAAAGAGCCTCCCATTGAGGGTGGCTCCAGTTAGTGGTGCCAGGATGCCTTTGGGCGGCGTGCAGCTGAGGGGCTGGGCTCTCCTGCCTGCAGACGAGTCTCCCTTGCCCACAGCCTCTGACTGCCATTCCTAAATTATTCTGCCCCCAAAAAATCTTAATGCAAATACATTTCAGACTGGTTTTCACATTACAGAGAGATTTCACACTTAGTCCTGAAATAACCCTCCCCATTTTCATCCAAACGCTGGTCTTTAGAGGCTCACCTGCTTTGGGATGCAAAAGAGTGAGGGCCAGCAGTGCTAGGCGCTGGGGAGCATGGCAAAGCTGCCAGTGCCTGGGCCCCACTCCCAGGAATCCTACCTGGGACTGGGCCAGGACAGGACTGGGAGCAGCTGCCCTGCTCAGCTGTCTATAGGGTCGGTCCCTGCATGGCCAGGACCAGCCTCCGCTGCTGGTGTTGGGTGGGGGTTGGGGTGGGGCGCACGGGCCCTGCAGACCGCCCCAGTCCACCCCAGCTCTGAGACCACCACCCTGGGGCCTGACTCCCACTGTACCCTCACCTGCAGCATGGAAGGAGCCGCCTTCCCGGTGGGTGGGGGGCAAGATGCAAAGCCCCCCGCTCCCCATGGTGCCACCAGCGCCTGCGCTGAGGGGAGAGGCCGGCTGGTGCCAGAGCTGGGGACGGAGCAGCACGTAACACCAAGGATGGAGGAATCCATTGATCCCTCAGAAATAAATGAGGGTCAAGAATCTTTTAGGTGAGCCTTGAAGTTCTTGGAGCCAGGATGTGTGAGCCTTGAAGTTCTTGGAGCCAGGATGTGTGGCGCCTGCCACCAGGCTTTCTGGGAACACGTATAAAATGAGGCTCCCCCATCAGCTTGCCCCCCAGTGGGCAGCAGGACCCCTGTCCTCCTGTGTCACGATACCTTGCTGCCTCCCTACAGCCAGTTCAGGGACCATTTTCAAGCAAGCACTGTGAGTCCCACTTTTCTTGGAGGGCAATGCTGGGGTGCCTGTGGTTGGGAACAGCCACGGTCCCTATGACTTGCCTGGCCCCGTCTCCCTGTCCAAATTCTACAACTCAACTCCATACCAGCTCTTCCGGGCAGGCCCCAGTTGCCAACTTCCCCTCCAGCACCTAGTGGTCCCTCTGTGGACGGGGGTGACACCTGCAAGGCAGGAGCTCAGCTCCTGCAGCTGCGGGTTATCTGTCCCCCTTGTCATAGGCTGGACCTCCTGAAAGCAGGGCTTGTGCTTCTGAGTCTATTTCCTACCCTCTCCAGCTTGTTGGGCTGTCTCGCACACAATAGGAGTGTTCTCTCCCAGTTGGACCAGATCATGCAGTGTGGCATGGACCTCAAGCCTGGTCGGAATCAGAAAGCCCCAGGTGGAGTTCCCAGGGAATGCTTAGTAGCTCTGCAGCCTGGGGGAGCTTACTGCACCTCTCTGAACCTCTGTGATCTCACCTGTGAAGTGGGGACAACCATTTTTCTATTAAATGTTATGAGAAAAAGAAATGACCAATGTGAATTGCTTGGCACCATGAGAGACATTTATGACTCGTTGTGAGTCAACTATTAATTATTGGGGTCCCTATTGACACAAGTTCCTTTTTCAGGAGAATTGCCCAAAGAACCAAGATGCCCCAGGTGCCCCTGAGAACTGTCTGCGGCTGTCTCTACATTGCTAGAAACTTCTGTGAAACTTCCCAGCCAGCCACCAGGTGTTTGCCCAATCCTAAAGTTGGTAGATAGGAAGTAAAATGGCTGATTTCCAATCAAAGTATCCTGAATTTATCAGCGGCAGCTCCTTACCAGGTCCTTAATGCTGGACCCCAAAAAGGCCAGTAGTTTCTCCTGGACTTCCCTTTTCCCCAGAACCTGACAAGCCCCTTCCCTGGCTGGGGCCCGAGGTGCACCCCCTTCACTGCTTTGCAGCGGAAGTGCCTGAGGGCTGCACAGGGACAAGAGCACAAGCCAGAGAGAGTTTTGGGCTACAGGGCTGGGGCTTTGCTCTCTCCATTTCTTCTGAGCATCCCAGGGTTTCTGACCCAGGCTTGGGCATCGCGGGCCTGCCTGGGTGAATGAAGTCATGTCAGGTCCTTAGCTCTGAACCTGTCCAGCTGCTGCTCACAGACTCCCCTGCCAGGACAGACCTGAGGCCCCAGAGCCCTAGGAGTGAAATGCAACGTACAGACACACAAGAGTACCTTTCATTCATTCATTCATTCATTCATTCAAAAATATCTACAGAGTGCTGGCTCTCTGTCAATCACTGTTCTGGGTTCTGGAACATGCCAGTGTTCAAAGCAGACAAACATTCCTCCCTCACAGAGCTTAGACTCCAGCAAGGGAGCTGTCGCTTAACAATAGGCTTAGTAAGAAAATGATGTCATAGGATAGATGGCAGTCAGGATAAGGAGGAAATCAGGAGTGCCCTGTGGGGAGGACAAGTGACAATAAAGGAGTCAGGTTTGCTGCAATGCTGCTACATAACAAACAGCCTCAGAATCTCAGTGCCTAATAAAAGCTGATGTTTATTTCTCACCCAAGTTGTGGGTCAGCTGCAGGACGTCACCCAGGCTGAGGGTCAGGTTCACACTGGTGCACACTGGTTAACAAGCTCGTCCCAGCAGGGGCATATTGGAGCTTGATTTTCTCAAATCAGAAGTTCTGGAGGCTGATTGGCCACTCCAAGCCGCCCAAGCTATTTACATGGGGGAGGAAGGGGGGTCACATCCACACTGCACAGCCCAGTGTCAATGGAACAGAAGGGTGGGATGTTGAAGGGGAGGGAGCTGACCTTTGCTGAACACAAGTGCGATCTCCAGAAGTGGTCAGGGCTAGCCGCGCCAGGAAGGTTTTCTCCTCATGAGCAGAGCCTCAGAGGTGGGGAGAGAAGGAACCAGGAGCAGCCTGGGAAGGGCATCCCAGGTTAGGGAACAGAGAGTGCAAAGGCCTGAGGCAGAAGCATGCCGAGCCTCTTCCTGGAAGTGAGCAGGAACCCGGGAGAAGAGAGAGGAAAGGTCCTCAAGGAAGCGGATTGGGACAAGTCAGGGAGGCCCCGTGGGCTGCCATGAGGACATGGCTTCTGTGGGTGGGAGCCTGCACCTTTGAGCAGAGGAAGGAAGGGAGCTGACTCACACTGCAGCAAGAGGACTCTGGGCTCTAATTGAAGAGCAACCACAGGAGCCCAAGGGGAAGCAGGGAGGCCAGGCAGGAGGCACCTTTGATGATCCAGGTGTGAGGTGTGGTGGTGTCCAGGGCTGGGCATGGGGATGCGTCCAGGGCTGCTGGGGTGGGGGCGCGTCCAGGGCTGCTGTTCAGGATTTTAAGTGTGAGAGGCCCGTAGAATGCGGAGTGGGGTGCCTCCCGGGGGCCTTGGGGGGATGGAGCCCTCACTCCTGGCTTGTACCTGATGTCGAGGAGCCCCTTCCTGACTCCTGCTTGGGATTCTCCTTCTACCTCCTGCCTTCCCAGCCAACCGCAAGCCCCCAGAGGGAGCAAAGTAAAGCAGTTACCCAAACCTTGGGCCATGGCGAGTAATTCCTGGGGCCAGAGTCTACCCTGAGCCAGGTAGCTCCTAAAGGGAAACGCCCCAGTGAGTACATAAATGCTGTCCTCAGCTATCTGGTCAGCAGGTCATTAGCATTTTCTGAGCACCTCCTATGTGCTGAGACACTCTGGAGAATTGAGGGTGTGTGAGAGAGAGGATTAGGGGCTAGAGAGCAGCCTCCTGGGAGACTTTGCTTTGTCTGCAGGGAAAGACCCTGAGCCCACAACCCCCACTTGGGCAGACAGCAGAGGGGAGCAGGGCACTTGAGGCCATCAGAGACAGAGCCATCCTCCCTCTATGGCAGGTCCTGGGGCCACCTGGGCTTGTTCCCCTTTGGGGCCTCCAAGGCTCCCTCTTTATTATCTGCAGAGCAAGCTAGGTGGTTGAGATGTGTGACAGAGATTGAAGGCTGTTCTCCAGGAAAAACCCAAAGATCCAAATATCTGTTGCTTTCTGGTTGGCTTTGCAAGTGCCCTCTAACTCAAATCATGGGCTTTTCTTGGCATGGCTCATGGACATTCCTGGCTCTTTTGACCTTGGGAGGGTTCCCAAAGTCATCAGGAGAAAGAGGCCATGGAGAGCTGTCTCCAAAGCACAGACTGTGGCACCAGGTGGCCTGACTGTCATCTTAGCTCTGCCACACACAGCTGTGTGACTTTGGGTACATCGGTTGACCTCTCTGTGTCGTTTCCTCCTAGGGTTAAACCTGGAAGCACTTAGCTCAGAGCTCACATGGACAGGTATGGGCAGAAGCCCAGGCCAGGGTTTAAGCAGGCTGTATCTCAGCGACGGGGTCTCCAGCGTGCCTCCCCACCCAGCTCATCTTTCAGTGAGAGGCACCATTAGGTGACTGAGGAGTCCAGGCCCCAATGGTATCCCACATAACTCACTCTTCATACCCCACCTAGCAGACGCTTTGCATGAACAAAGGGTCACGGTGAGACAGATCTTGAGTTCCTTTTTGCCCGGAATCTGCAAGTCTTCCAAACACCTGCACAGCTCTTCCCCTTCCTTGAGACATGGAAAGGCCAGAAGCCAACAAGTCAAGGGGACACAGGTCTCCATCAAGGCTGGATGGCCTCATTTCAGCCCCAAGTAAGAGCAGCCAACACAGAGGGGCTGTGAAGCCTGGTGGCTCAAGACCCAGGAGAACAGGGTGCAGATGTCCCCCAAGTCCCACATCTGCCCCCATCCTGCCTCCCACCCCTCCCTGGTGGAGTTCCCCACACTAGAGAGGGTGAACTTTTGGCCAGCCTTCCCCAGGCCAGCTCACCCGACCCAGCCCGGTGCCAGGGAGCTTGCTTGGCCCCTCCTGCCCGCAGCAGCAAGCCACCCAGCGGGCTGGGAATGCCCGTTGATTTCGTAATGCCCAGCAAGAAGTCCCCACCCCAGAGGAGTTTTGTTTGGAACTTAAAACACTTGCTCAAATTAATGACCAAAAATGTCAGATGTGTCCACAGCTAATTATTCATTAGATGCTTAATTAGTGTGGGATGATCATGACATTTTAATGTTATTAATTTTTATACTGTAATAGGAATTAAATTGTTCTGCTGTCCAGAAGCCTCCTGTTGGAGTCACACTATGGAATTGGAAGCTGGGGGAAGGCAGGAGCTAAGGGGACAGCCAGAGACAACCAGGCAGCTCAGTGGCCAGTGGCCAGAGCCCACACGTCCCTCCTCCAGCTGGGGATAAGCTCCCTCCAGGCTGCCATGTAGCCTCTTCAGGGCTAGGCCCTTTGGATGGCCAGGGTGAGAGCAGCTAGAATAGGGGTGAAAGGTAGACCAGATGGCTCCCCAAGGTCCCTTCCTGCTTAGTTGTTCCAAAATCCAAGTTCTTCTTTCCCTCATTCTAGTAAGAAGAAGAAATCCAGGAAACTGTCCCAAGAGGCCTCATATAGAAAGGGAGAGGGGACCCAAGACTATCCCAACACACGGGGCTGCAGAGGGCCACCCCAATGCCATAGACCTACTCCCAGCCCCCGCAGTCCAGAGGAAGGGCTCCCGCTTGAAGGAGATGTTGCAGATTTACAGACAAATGAAAAGAAGCCCTGCCTGCCAACTGCTGGCAAAGGAAGTCAAGGTGTGGGGTCGTTAGTGGTCTCTTTTTTTTCAAACTGGTCATAACTTTTGTTATTTTTTTCTAATTGGAAAAATAACTCATGCTCATGTTTAAAAATCCAACAGTACAGAAAAGTCAAAAGACAGTAGAAACCATCTGAAATCCTAACATCCAGAAGTAATAGGTAGTTAGCTGGAGATAATAACTCAATATAGGTAATAACTCTTAACATATTGGTGTGTGAACTTCCAAGCTAATTTTTAGGCATATAAATATGCGGAATTTTATTAAAACTATGGTCATATTATACATTGTTACGATAATCTGTTTTTTCCACTTAATAACATCTCATGGGCATCTTTTCAGGTTAATGGACATAAATCTCTGAGATCTTTTTCAGTGGTCGCATTATAGTCCATTCTATAAATATGCTATAATTTATTTAACCAATCTCTGGTCTTTGACCATTTGAATTACTCTCATTATTCACAATTAATAACGAGGGCTTCTCTGAGCATCCTTTTTGTTTCTTGTCTTGGAAGAAATTCCTAGAAATGCAGTTGCTGGCTCATAGGGTCTTGGTCCTCAGAGTAGGAAAGGAGAAGCTTGGCGTCCAGTGCTACCTGTCCGCTTATACCTGTGACTTTGGCCAATTGTTTTAATTTCCCTAAGCCTGTTTACCCACCTCTTAAAGGGTATCGTGATACTGTTCTTCTGAGTTGTGGAGAGAGTTGCGGTGCCCAGCACAGAGTCTGGTACTCAGTAGGTGGTGATAAATGTTTGCTCTTATCCTGCACAGCCATTGCATGCTAACTCTCAGTTTACAGAACTCTTTCATGCATTTTATCTCTTTCAATCTAATTATTCCACGGGGAAGAGTAAGTAAAAAGGCAATGCAGATTCAAGAAGGGTTTAAGTCAATTCCTGGGTGGGCAACTCCCTTTGGGCCGCTAGGGGGAGGGTATGATATCAGGGCTTGTCCTTCACGTTCAAGGTTAGAGGCACTCAGGACAAGGGCAACCAACATTTGCTTCCATGCTCTGTTTCCTGGCATCAGAGAGAGGATATTGTATTCATTCAGTTCTGTGGGCACACTGGACCCATCCCAAACTAATAAGGGAGTCCAAGCAGAGGCTTGCACCAATTCCTGTATAGAGAAACCTTGGCCTGGGGACGGTCACACAAGTGGCCTGGGAGGTCCCTCCTGCCAGTGCCTGGGGCCAAGACTCCTGTCTGACCCATGGGCCCTGCTGACGTTGACCCCCTTGCTGCCTAAGTTTGGGAAATCAACAGAGCTGGCAGAGACTCTCAGTTTACTAATCTGGAGAAGGAGTCGAGAGCTGAAAGGAGCTTCTCTTGTAGAGGAAGAGGGCATTTGGGCAGCTAAGCCCTGTGTGAGAAATGGATGTAATTCCAGCTGCAGGGACTTGGGTCCCAATTAGAACAAGGCAAGGGATATAGGGTCTTATCATTAATTCTAGGGCTGGTTGTAGAGTGTCCTTTTTATGCAATTTCAAAAGAGAAGGCCTAGCTAACCAAAGCTGGTAGTTGGACCCCCAGACCTCTAGAAGCCCCTTCAGAGGTTGGCTGGAATCCCCTGAAGGCCAGACCACCCCATGACCCTGTTCCCAAAAGACTCTCCTCTTGCCCCTCCATGGACCTCCTCATTCTGGGCCTGATCCTCATCGGGGCCAACTTTTTGGGGAGCCATAAGCCAGCTCTGGATGGGCCAAAGTCCATCTATCCCGAGGGCAAGCGGGAGGGTCAATCCCAGTGTCAGGCATCTCAGCCCAGTGAGGAAGGGTGCATTCAGGTAAAGGCCGATCTCCTGAGAGTCCCCAGCAGGACAGCTGCTTGTGGGAGAGGCAGCTCCCCACCCCCATCCCCCAGAAGTCAGCCAGATGAGCAGAGCAGGGGTCAGGGAGCCTGCCCCTCCCGCTTGCCCTCGGGAGAGATGGACTTTGGCCCACCCAGAGCTGGCTTATGAGAGAAGAGGCCAGGCCAGCCCTCTTGGCGCTGGGCAGCAGGTCTCACAGCTCCATTTAGTTGGCTCTTTCTGAAATGGAAAGCCACAGTGCCCATCACTCACAGCCTCTGTCCCCCTGGAAGCCAAATGTCATAACAGAAATTCATGAGGAGCCACACATGCTGTGAGCAGAGAGAGCCTGGCGAATGCCAACCCCCCCTCTGAGGCTGAGCTTGGCAATGCCCCCATTAAGTGCTCTGGAAAAAAACAGTCTGTGCTGCCTGCCAGCCTTCATATCAGCTACAACCTTGCAGAAAGGGCAAAGGGGCCCAGGAAGGTGGCCCCCAAGTGGCACCAGGAGAATGAGGACCCCAGGGCGTCTCCTCCCCACCCCCACTCCATTGCCACCGCCGACAACCTGCTCCAGATGAAAAAGGAAAAGGAAGGGAAAATGTTAGTATGTAATTGAAGTTGTGATAATAAGTAGAGGCTCTAATGAGAGATCTTCTCAAATCATCAAAAGCTCCTTTATGAGGGGAGAGGCTCCAGTGTCCTCATGCTGCCTGAGCACCGTCCTGACAAGGGGGCACTTTGAGGGGACCCTATCCTGTCTCCTCATGGCCAAGGGGCTGTACCAGCTTCCACAGGTACAGCTTCCTCCAGCTCAGCCACCTGCCCTTTCCCTCTTAAGAGAGGGCGTTCACACACCTTGAGCACTCTTGGTGAGTGGAGGGGGGGGCAGGGAATATAATCTGGAAGCCCCTTATGGAGTCCAGAGCTCCTGGGGGCTGGAGGTAGTGTCTCCCAAATGGGCTTCTTCTGGGCTTTGTGTGAATCCCCTTGAGTGGTCCTTAGTCACAGCCCATCCTTGCCCCCACCTCACTCACATCCCCTCTCCAAGCCACTTCTACACCTCTCCCGCCACCTTGTGAGCCAAGGATGCCCAAATCTCTTTCTGGACTGGAGCCACCCCTGAGCTGCAGACCTGCATATCCAGCCCCATCCTGGACATTCCCCTTGATGTCCTGTAGACTCCTCAGTTCAGCACGTATAATGCTCACTCCGCATCGCCCTGATCCCCTCTCCCATCTGCTCCTCTGCAGCTCTGTCTCTCTCTCTCTCAGTGGAAGGTGCCACCATCCATCCGGCCACCCCACATCTGGACAGCTCAAAGCATGTCCACTCCCCCCTCCAGCCCCCCATTATTTCCCCAGTCTGCCCGCCTCTCTGTCTGCACCGCCATCGCTTTCCCCAGGTTGTTACGGCTACCCCTTTTCCTGGTCCACTGTCCATGGTGCTGAACCCCACATGTCATTCATTCCCCATCCAGTTCTTCAAAAGCAGCCTTGTCCTATGAGAGAAAAAGCAGCTCCCAGGGCAGAGCTCCTCGAGCCCTTGGTGGGCTCCCTCCCCAGCCCCCACCAGTGCACCCAGCTTCATCTCCAGACTCACCAGACTCCACGCTCCAGCACAACCCGACCTGTGGCTCCCTGACAGCACCAGGCTGCCCCTCGCGTCTCAGCCCCCTCAGCCCTGACTGCCCAGCTCTTCCTCCTCCTTCAAGAAGTGCCTCAAAGACAAACCAGAGACCCCTCTGGGGAGGGTCCCTGAATCCCCCTTGCCAGGCTCCTGTGCACTTGCTGCCTTTGTCAGAGCCATTGCCCCACGCACCTTTGAGCCTCCAGTTTGGCCCAAGGACCACAGCATCAGAGGTTCTTAGGAGTTTATTGGGAATGCAGAGTCCTGGGCCCCACTACGGTTCTGAATCAGAACCTCTGCAGGTGGAACCAAATCAGAACCTCTGCAAGTAGCACCCAGGAATCTACCTTGTAAATCTCTCCCCAGTCAGTTCTTTCATAATACAAAATTCAAGAGCCGCTGTCCTACCTTTTCTACTCTATTCCAGCATCTAAGGCAGGTTAGGTTCTTTTTTTTTTTAATCTTCTTTAGGTGCTTACTCTCTCATGCACTGTGTTAAACTCTTTGCTTGTATTATATCATGAGATTTCAAAAACAACCCTAAGAGGTAAGTGCTGTAGTCATCCTTTTTTTTACAGGTGAGGAAACTGAGGCACTGAGAGATTATAAGTCTTGCCTAAAATCACAGCTAGTTGATGGCGGAGCTGAGATTCAAACTCAAGCAGTCCAGTTCCGGAATTTGGGCTCTTAACCACTCTGATCTGTACCCTCCCAGGGCCTGGGGTGGAGTAGATGCTGAATGAATGAATGTCTTCATCAAAGGCCATTTTCCTGGGCTGAGGATACACGTTTTGGTTTGGGAAACATCCTCAGCTCTGTTTTCAGTCTCAGGCTCTTAAGAGCCAGCCTAGCCATTCCCACCAGGCTAACTGTTCTGTGTGGAGGGAGGGGACCAGACCCCTGGCTGGAAAAGCACACCTCAACCCCCTTCCCCATGCCCCTGGGTGCTGGGCCTCTCCGGCCTCTTCTGCCAATAGCCCTACCCCTCCGCTGCACAGCAGTGGACTCAAGGCGAGTTCCCGCAAAGCCATGCCCTGTGTTCCAAGGTCGTCTGGCCCGGCCCGGGCATGGGGCTGGTGTCCATCAGCACAGCTAGAGCAAATGCAGACTGGCAGTGGCCTCCACCGGGGACACTCCTCTGTAAAGCCCTGCTGAAATGGTGCCTAGAGCTGGCTGGGGAAAAATACCTAATTCCTGGCCAAATGGAATGACTTGGAGCTGAGCATTATTCAATTTGTGTCTGGGCGCTGGGGTGAGGCCCCTCTCTAAAGCGCTGAGCGCAAGCTTCTTGGCAGGGAGGTGTGCAAACAGGATGGGACACCGGGTTCCAATCACACAGAGCCATCCATCGCCAGTGTCAGGGAGCAGGCATGGACATGCTGTGGGAGGGTCTGGCGGAAGGGGACCCACATGTCCCGGCAGCAAAGAAGCGCATGGAGACCGACGCGCTGCCCGGCAATCTTGCTGGAGTAGCAGTGGCATCTCACTGGGAACCAGGTCAGCCAGCACTGGCTTGTGAGGCTGGTTACTCACCTCAGCAGTCCCTGCCGTCCAGCCTCCTGGGTCTTGCTGCAGAGTATTGGAGGAAGATCTTGTTTCTCAGCCTACAGTCCAAGAAAGTCCCAGAAACCTCCCCGGTATCCATGGCACCTTCTAGGACATCATGGCTTGAGTCCAGACTAGCCTTCCTGAAGACTCCCAACTCCCTGACATACAGACACACACACATACACACACAAAAAAAAACACATATGCACCCACACCACCTTCGCAATAATGATATTTTACTAGCCGGTACTTAAATTTAGTGGTTTCCAAATGCTTGAATTCAATCTTTATAGCTTGTCAGTCAGTGGCAAAATGAGAGATATAAGGAAAAATGTGGTTTTTTTCGTATGCTAAATTAGTTCATTTTAAAAGGACTGTCCTTTGTTCTGATACTGTGACCTTCTTGCTTTTTTACTGTTACTATATCCTTTTATGGCAATAGATGCAATGACTGTGTTTTAATGATTTTTGGCAAAACTGAAACACCCCGTCAACTCCCCCATTTTTAATTGCAAACATTGGTGACATCATTGTAGATTCACATGCAACTGAAAGAAAGAAAACAGAGAGCCCACGTGCCCTTTACCCAGTCCCCCCAGTGGTTACATTTTGTAAGACTATAATAAGTATCACAACCAGAATCTTGCATTGATACAATCCACCAGGCTTGTTCAGGTTTCCTTGGGTATACTTGCGCTTATTTGTTTGCCAGCACACACACGTGTGTGCATGTGTGTGTGTGTACTTAGTTCCTAGCCATTTTATCACATATGTAGGTTCATATACACTCCACCACAATCAAGATGCTGACTGGAGATGTATTGTGTAGTTGCATGTATCAATGGTTCTTTCTTTTTTATTGCCGAGTAGTGTTCCATGGGTAGGATGCACCATAACCACTCACCCATCAGAGGACATCTGGATGTTTCTAGCTTTTGGCTATTATAAAGTTACTATGAACATTAATTCACAGGTTCTTGTGTGAACGTAACCTTTTATTTTTCAGGGATAAATGACCAATAATGCAACTCCTGAATCATATGGCATTGAGTGTTTGGTTCTATAAGAAACCATCAAACAGTTTTCCAGGGCGGCTGCACCATTTTACATTCCCACCAGCAAAATATTAAAGATTCTGTTTCTCTGCATTCTTGCCAGTATTTGGTATTGTCACTATTTTTTATTTGAGCCATTCTGATAGTCATGCAGTGACATCACACTGTGGTTTTAGTTTGCATATCTCTGAAGCTAATGAGGTTGAGCATCTTATGTGCTTAATTGCCACCTCTATATCGTCTTCAGTGAAATGTCTGCTCATGTCTTTTGCCCATTTTCTCCTTGGATTGTTTGGGGGATTGTTGTTTTGTTTGTTTGTACTGTTGAGTTTTTTAGTGTTTGTTATATATTTTAAATACTAATCTTTGGTCAGATATGTAGTTTGCAAATATTTTCTCCTAGATTGTAGCTTGGCTTTTCATCTTCTTCTAATGGGCTTTGCAGGATAAAAGTTTTAGCTTTGGTGAAGTCTCATTTATCAATTTTTCATCTTACAGGTTGCGCTTTTGGTATTAAGTCTAAGAGTTCTTTGCCTGGCCCTACATCCCACAAATGTTCTCCTGTGTTTTTTCCTAAAAGTTTTATAGTTTTGAGCTATACATTTAAGTCTATGATCCATTGAGGGGGGAGGGAATCTTTGCATAATTTGTGAAGCTCATGTCAAGGTTTGTTTTTTGTTTGTTTGTTTCTTTTGTTTTTGGACTATGGTGTCTAATTGATCCAGCACCATTTGTTGAAAAAAAACTATCCTTCCTTTATTCAGTTTCTTTTGCACCTGTGCCAAAGGTCAGTTGAGCATGTCTGTGTGGAACTATTTCTGGGTTCTCTGTTCTGTTCTACTGGTCTGCATGTCAGTCCCTCTACCAGTAGAATAAACCTTAATACTAGATAAAGTGATTCCTCCCACTTTATCCTTTGTCAAGATTGTTTTAGTTATGCTAGGGCCTGTGCCTTTCCACATAAATTTTAGAATAAATTTTTCTCTGTCTATAAAAAATATTGCTGTGGTTTTGATAAGAATTGCATTAAACCTACAAATAAATTTAGGGAGATTGACATCTTTTACCATATTGAGACTTCTGATCCATGAACAAGGTATGTCTGTCCATTTATTAGATCTTCTTTGATTTCCTTTATTAGCATTTTGTAGTTTTCAGCATTCAGATCCTATACATGTATTGCGAATTTTCTTTTCTTTGGCACTATTGTTATTGTATGGGGTTTTGTGAAGTTTTTTTTTCTTTCCATTTTCCTTAATTTATTAATGACTTCGTAACATGTTTCTCAACACAGTTTTATTCACACAACATAGTCCATCCAAAATGTATAATCGCTCTCAGTATAATTGCAGAGTTGTGCTTATGCTGCCACAAAAAATTTTAGAACATTTTCATAGCTCCAAAAAGAAAAACCCATGCACCTCATACCCCCGCTATTATTCGCACTTAGCTTCGGTGTGGTACCTTTGTTACATCTGATGGAAGAACAGTAAGATATCACTGTTAACCAGAGTCCATAGTTTGCATTAAGTGCATTTTTCCCATATGCCACCCTATTATTAATACCTTGTAGTTGTGACAGTCATCTGTTGTAATTCATGGGAGAATATTCTTGTATTGTACTGTTAACCACCTTCATTGACCACAACAGGGCCCGCTTTGTTATATGGTCTCTTATTTCATCCTCTAGCTTCCCTTCTAGTGATATCTACAACTCTCAACTTCCCCTTCAACCCCAATCACGCACACGTTTCAGTGCTGCTGTTTACACACGCAATAATGTGCTACCATCGCCTCCATCCATTTCCAAGCATTTACAATCAACTTTATTTAAAATTCTGCACGAATTAAGCATCAGTTCCCCATTCTCTCTCCTCATCCTATCTTCTGATCATCTATATTCTACATAATAACTCCGTGAGTTCACTCGTTCTATTTAGTTCATATTAATAAGATCATACCATATTTGTCCTTTTGCATCTGGCTTATTTCACCCAACCTGATGTCCTCAAGCTACATCCATGTTGTCGCATGTATCAGGTCTTCATTCCTTCTTATAACTGAGTAATATTCCATTGTATATTTATCCCACATTTTGTTTATCCATTCATCCATTGATGGATACTTGGATTGCGTCCATCTTTTGGCATTTGTGAATAATGCCACTATGAACATAAGTGTGCAAATGTCTGTTTGTGTCCCTGTTTTCAGTTCTTTTGAGTATATACCTAGTAGCAGGATTGCTGGATCTTATGGTAATTCTATACATAACTTCCTGAGGAACTGCCAAACTGTCTTCCACAGCAGCTGCACCATTTTACATTCCCTCCAGCAGTGATTAAGGGTTCCTATTTCTCCACATCCTCTCCAACACTTGTAGTTTTCTGTTTGTTTAATAGTGGCTATTCTAGTAGGTGTGAAATGCTATCTCATTGTGATTTTGATTTCCATTTCCATAATAGCTAATGAAAATTAAGCATCTTTTCATGTGATTTTTAGTCATTTATATTTCCTCATTGGAAAAATGTCTATTCACATATTTTGCCCATTTTTTAATTGGGTTGTCTTTTTATTGTTGTGTTATAGGATTTCTTTATATATTCTGGATATTAAGCCCGTATCATATATGTGGTTTCCAAATATTTTCTCCCATGGAGTAGGTTCTTGACAAAGTCCTTGGGAGCACAAGAATATTCAGTTTTGAGAAGGTCCCATTTATCTATTTTTTCTTTCATTGCTTGCGCCTTGGGTGTAAGGTCTAAGAAACCACTGCCTAATACAAGCTCTTGAAGATGCTTCCCTACATTTTCTTCTAGGAGTTTTATGGTACTGGCTCTTATATTTAGGTCTTTTGATCCATTTTGAGTTAATTTTGGTATAGGGTGTGAGACAGGGGCCCTCTTTCATTCTTTTGGATGTGGATACCGAGTTCTCCCAGCACCATTTGTTGAAGACACTATTCTGCCCCAGTTGAGTGGACTTGGCAGCTTTATAAAAAAATTAACTGACCAAAGATATGAAAGAGTCTATTTCTGAGGTCGCAATCTGATTCCATTGATCAATATGTCTATCTTTCTGCTAGCACCATGCTGTTTTGATCATTGTAGCTTTGTAATATTCTTTAAAGTCAGAAAATGTGAGTCCTCCAACTTCATTCTTCTTTTTCAAGATGTTTTTGGCCATTTGTGGCCCCTTACCCTTCCAAAGAAATTTGATAATTGGCTTTTCCATTTCTGCAAAATGGAAACATTGATTGGGATTGTGTTGAATCCATAAATCAATTTGGGGTATGGTATTTTGAATTTGGTTTCCTCATGTTCATCGTTAGTATATTGAAATGTGATTGATTTTTATGTGTAGATGTAACCTGCAACCTCGCTGAATTTACTTATTAGTTCTAGGAGTTATTTTTGAAGAGTCCTTGGGATTTTCTACATAAACAATCATGTTATCTGCAAGTAGAAACAGTTTAGTTTTATGTCTTTGTTTGCAATCTGTTATCCTTTATTTCTTCTTCTTGCGTTATTGCAGTGGCCAGAACTTCCTATACTATACTGAATAAGAGTGGTGAAGACAGGCATCCTTGTCTTGTTCCTGACCTTAGTGGGGACCATTTGGTCTTTCACCATTAAATGTTATGTTAGCTAGAAGTTTGGATGGTTGCTTTTCATTAAATTGAGATAATTTCCCTCTATTCCTAACTTGTTAAGAGAGTACCCTCAGCATTTAAACTTTGTTGCTCATGAAATCTGTAAATTTGGGAGCCACCAGTTTATACCCTCCACTGTTTCACATCCATTATCTCATTTGACCTTCAAAGGCCCACCACAGTAGGTAAAGGGGCCAGGGCTTTCGGCTGAGGTTTTGCCTCTAAATCCTGTCTTCTGCCCCACTGGTTCTCCTCCCCTCTGCTAGAGTCCTCTGTAATGAGCCATGTTCCTGGCCAAGGCCAAGGAAAGAAGCTCTCCCAAACTAGTATGGACACCAGCCCCTCATTCATTCATTTACTTACTCATGCATTCATTCAGTAAGTTCTGAGCCCTCGAGGTCAAGCCCTGGGGTACAGAAATGAAGGAATGCAGACTTCCCACAAATTCACTTTTTACGCAACTCCAGACTCTCCCTGGGGCTGGCCAGGGCTGAGGCTCCAGAACTTTCTCCACCCTCCCATATCCTTTCTCCAGAAGCACCTCTCCCAAACAGCCCCCCAGAGCCCACCATGCTCCCTGCAGCTGGGTGGAAGCAATCAGCGGGTGGTAGCCCCACTCTACCACCTTCCCCACACCCAGGTCCTCTCAGCCCAGGCAGGCAGCAGGTACCCTCAGCCGCTGCCTGCTCCAGTCCTCATGCCAGGACTTCCGCAGAGGCATGAGCTGCTCCACTCCCCATGGCCACACAGTAATATGCTACTGGGATTCTTCTTTTTTTTTTAATCAAGGGAACACTTTCTCTATATGCAAATACCTTCCATGATAACAATATTATTATTATCAGTGAGGCCTCAGGCACCATCTCGCAAATTGCAGAGAGAGAGCTGAGTTTATGGTTCTGAGCATAACGACTCTGAGAGTCACCCGCCCCCAGCTCTTGGGAGGAGGGGGGCTCATTTTCCATCCAACAGTCGCAGCCAGGAAGATGATGGGGACATCATCAAAGAGATACCTGGCTGTCACAACCTAATGTGACTACCTGCACGAGGCCCCTCTGCCCTCCCCACCCCACCCCCACGGCCTCTCCTCCAGCTCAGGGCACAGGAGCTCTTACTCAGCGCCAGGACTGCCAATTACCGCCAGGGCCTGGCAGGTGGGGACAGAGGAACCCTGTGCCTGCTCCAGCCTCAAAGGGGCCAGGCCAGACAGGTCCCGTGATCTCACAAGCACAGGGCCTGGGGCGCACCCACCCACTCACACCAGGCTCGGGTGTCCTGGCCGGTCAGTCCCAGGGTGAGGCAAGAGGCACTTGCCTTGGGCATCAGATTTAAGGGGCACCAGCAAACTCAGTAACGAAGATAAATACATGCAATATTTATCAAATCAAAATTAATGCAAACAAACAAAAAAAAAAACCAGGATGAACAAAATATCAAAAGGTTAAATTAAGACATGACCCACGTGGGAAGCCTTCCCAGCACCCTGCCCCTGTGTGACCCAACCTCATGTCCCAGGGTGTCCGAAAGCCACCAGGCCTTCCCTTCAGCTTCCAGCCAGGCTGGAGTCCCACCTGGGCCTAGAGTGTCTCCCCTGAGCCCTTCCTGTGGCAGCACCTGGGTTGTCCCCCGCTGTCTCCAGGCCTGAGCCCTTAGCCTCCACTGCTCCTGCCTTCCTGCAGTCAAGGGTGCTGGCACCAAAAGCCTCTTACACAGAGGCTGGGTCACAGACCTTCTCTACTGCCAAAGACACCCAGGCCTAAAGTGCCGCACTGGGTCCCAGCCCTGGACAGGACACTTAGGCCAGGTCTCAGGTCACCTCATGCAGGATCACACAGATGTAGCAAGAGCCATTGACAAGCGCGGAAGGGCAGGAGCAGGAATCCGAGGGGCAGGGCCAAAGTGGGACAAAGCATGGGTGCACAGAGGGGCTCCCTATTTCTGGCCCAGGGACCCCACCAGGACCCCGCCAGCTCTGATGGGACCTGTGTGGGGCTGACAGTGGAGAGCAAAGCCCCGGGGAGGGCTTGCCTGGAGGCAGAGGGAAGCCAGGGTGGGGGTTCTGAGTGGGCGGAGGGAGGGGGTAGAGCAGCAGGGCCCCGCCTGACCTTGTTCCTCACCCTGCCCCGTCCACTGTCTCCTGGGGGAGGATGGAGACATTTGGTCAATTTCCCAATATCACAGTGACACAGGGCAGTGATGACAAGAGGAAAAAGCAGGGAGTCCCCAGGAGGCTATTCCTTCCTGATCTCCTGGCCTGAAATAGCCATGCCTTTGGGTATCAACCCAAGGGCAGTTGAGTGGAGACTTGACCTTACCCTGCTTTCCTGGTGCACCCCTCTCTGTATCCTAAACCTGCATGAGGATTGGTCCCAAGCTCCCTCGCCTGCTGGCCGGGGCAGGGGCCCAAGCCGCATACAGGCACTCACCCTCCCTCTGAGGGGACGTGTGTGTTACACTTCATTCTCTTTAGACTTGAGCTGGGAAAGAGTGGGTTAGAGGGTAGTAAAATCACAGAGGCGAGCATGGCTTCATTCAGAATGAATGTAATAGAAGACATGGTCAGAAATTTCAGGAAGGACAGGTGGGGAAAAGGGCTCTCCCCCAGCCAGTCCCCTCCCCACCCAGCATAGGCCCTCGGGGCTGGGCCCCCACACTCGCTGCCTCCGTGTCTGGCACAAGCAGGGCTGGCTCCATCCTTGCCTCCCTCTCCCTCTCCTTAAGAACTTATTTATGCTACAGAAATGAATTGGAGAAAATTACAAAGGATTCCTTCCTCCCCAATGATTTCATTAATGTAGATGGCCTTAATGTAAGACAGGAGATTTTCACTCTCAGAGTCTGGGTCTGATGCAGAGGGACAGTCATTCTGCTTCGCTTAAGCTAAAAATAAAAATAAAAAAATAAAACAGACTCTCCACCCATTAGTGCTGGAGGGGGAGGGGGGATTGACAGTGGCCAAGACCCCCCTCCGCCCAGAGGCCTACTGGGCATTTTGATGCCAGCTTTCCCTCTGTGTGTGGAATTACAGAAGTTTTGATCACAGATGTTTTAAACCCCTTTATTTTATTTTTCTGTTGGGGTAACTGAGGCTGGAGATTTGCCGGGGTTCACACAGCGGGCAGACTGCGTTGGAGCCCCGTGTCCAGCCCCTTCTGGCCCGGTGCCAGCGCACAGGCTGCCTGGCGGTCCTGAGCCTCATGTTGCCTCCTGTAGCTGGGCCCCTCCCTGGGGTGCGCGTGGCACCCACGCAGCGAGCTCACACTGAACAGCCCAGCCCAGGCCCACCGCGGCTCCGTGAGGGAGGCTTCTTGGGCCTTCTAAATCCCAGAACCTGCCTCTGGGCCCTTTCTTCTGGGGACCCCATTGCAGTGATGGGGATGGGGGCAGGTGGCAGCCCTGGCCTCAGGGGTCACTGGAGAGCCAAGAAACCACCCGGCCACCCGGGAACACAGCGCCCTCTGCTGCACGGGCCTGGAAGGGCTCGAGCCACACCTGCTGCTTTGGGTGAAATTCGGGGCTCCTTCTGCCGGGAAGACTGTCTGAGAGAGCTCTCACGGGGGCTTTCTGCCCCTCCCCTGCCCCCTTCCTGCTGAGGGCCCCTTTCATGGAGGGATGTCCGTGTGTGAGGTCTCACAGTGGCCCCGCAGGCGTCGGGGTGCATACTTTCATCCCCGTTTTACACCTGAAGACACCCTAGGCAGCCTGCCCCAGATCATGACTCTGCTGCTTGCTGGATGTCAAGATCCACACCAGGTCTGTGTGACCCAAAATCCTCGATGCCCTTGACCTTGCTCTCCCTTCTACTCAGCTGCAGCGGTTGAAGCAGCCTGGAGAGCCAGGGCAGCCAGGAACTCCCTGCGTCCTTGCCATAATCTGCCACTCTCCCCGTCTCCCCAAGACATGGAATGAGTGGGCCACAGAGGTGAGGGGCCTGGGAGCGGGACATATGGGCCTCCCGTGCACCGTGGATTTGATGTCCCTGTAGCAAGCCCAGCCAGGCCCAGAGAGCCTCGGGATGGGGGGGGAGGGGGGCGGGGCAAAAGCCCACGCTTTGCATGAGCTGGAGGCTCCTCGGGGTCTAACCCCCCCAGCAGCTGAGCCCCGCCCCCAGGCCTTACCAGGCCTTGTGCAACGTCCATGCCTGCTGTGCTTTATTCAGATCAGTTGTTCATTTCATCCACTTATTAACCCATCTTGCAGGAACCAGGCAATTAAACTAAAGGCTGCCTTCACCTTCAGGCTCCACCGGAACCCTTGAGGGGACAAGTGGGACCCAGACCCGGTGTCCACCCAGACCCCAGTCTCCATATTCGCCCCTGGACCATTGTGAGTTGATGTTTGGCCCAGTGACCAGGCCCTTTCGGGGGGGCAGGCAGGAGAACTGGCGCCCACTGAGCAGCAGCCCACCCACCCCAGTCCTCACCCTTGGGCCTCTCAGTTCGGATTCTCCCAGCCCCTGACCCTGGGAAGGCACCTGGCACACGTGACTATGTGCAAAAAAAATAGGTTCTTTCTGATCCTTCCCACAGGGTGGAACAGGGCTTCCTTTTGCACGTGGTATGGAAAATGGCCCAAAATAGTGAGGGTACAGTGGTGGAGGTACTGGGCAAAGCCTGAGTTTTGGGGTGAGACACAGCTGGATTTTTAGGCCACCCGTGGGCTGTACCAGCCGTGTGGCCCTGGCGTGCTCCTTCTCCAGCTCAGGGACATCTGCTCATCCGCTGATCGGGGAGCAGTGCCTGCCTCCCAGCATCGCAGTAAGGTGGCCTGACAGTGTCCGTGGCAGAGCTCGGGGAAGGGGGTGGAGCCAGGGTTCATGACAAAGTGATGGGCGGTGGTTGTGAGGCCCATGTCTCGATGACGAGTGCAGTGCCCCCGTCTTCCTGTCACCGGCCCCCCATCACTATCCCGGGGCGATCTGGATGGGGAGGCGAGTGTCCTCAAAACAGACCTTGGGGGGATTGAGGCTAAAGTCTCCAGCTTCCTCACCTTCCTGGAGCATGCGACGCTGGCCCCAATGACCACAAACGCCGTGGCTTAAAACCACGCAGATTTGTCCCCCCTGGGTTCTGGAGGGCGCACGTCGGGAAGCAGCCTGGCCCGGTGTCAGGGGGCCTCCTGCCTCCATTTATGGGGGTGTTGCAGTCACATGGGGCCCACCCAGGTGGTCCCACGTCCTTAGCCTTAACGTCACCAGATCTGCAAAGTTCCTTTCACCACGTGAGGCTCCAGGGGGTGGGAGGGGGCGTCTTTGGGGGGCTGTTGCTCAGCTGACCTCACCACCTGCACTCTGACCGTTCTCACCAAAGGGCTAGCGCCGGGGCTGGGAGAATGCCAGGCCCGGGCCGGCAGAGGCAGCTGGGAAGGCCCTGACTCCCAGCCCCGCTCACACAGACAGTCCCCTGGATTTCTGGGTTTGCATTCCCAATAGCACAGGGAGCTGGACTCAGGCCACCCGCCTCGCCTCCAGCTTTGTCTGAATAATCTACTTTATTTGCCAGGCTGGTTATCAAACCACTTTCCTTCCCGCTCAGCTGCTGGAATCTGCACTTCCCAGAATCCAGCCTCTCACACAGGAGCTTTGCGTGCTAGGGAAGTCTGCCCACCCCACAGCTGTCCTGGGGGCCTGGGCAGGCCTGTCTTCACCTGCCTTCGGCCAGCTGGCTGCTGCTCTCCAGCACTGGGCGTGGGGGCCCCAGGCCTGCCCTGACTACACCCTGAGAAGCTCAAGGCTCCCAGGGTTTGCAGCCACCAGAGTCAGCTTTATTCAGGGTACTCTTGTTTGAGACTCACAGCAGCCCCATGAGGAAGCTGTTACTATTTTCAGATGGGGAAACTGAGGCTCAGGATTTTGCCTTTTAGCTTGAGAGGTCAGGCTCTGAATCAAGTGCATGCTCCTAGCCATGGCCTTCTGCTGGTGCCCGGCCATCCTCTGCCCCCCACACCTCCCCCAGCAGTCCACCCCTAGAGAAGACAGGCAGCCCCGCCTCGCCTCAGGCCTCACAACACGCGCGCTGGCACTGCCTTTGGGGACCAGAAAGCTGTGCAGCCCGATGGGAGCAGGGCCAAGGGCATAGAGCAGAGCTGGAGGTGACCTTGGAGAGGTGCCCTGGGCAGAGACAGGCTGAGGGCCTAGGCAGGGTAAATATACACTTGACTTGTGGCCACACATCTAGAAAGCGTAGCTGGTATAGCCCAGACTCTTCCTCTCAGAATGCACTAGAAGAAGCTGTCTTGACCCAGAACCAGGGAGCTGAAGGCTCAGCTCTTGAGTTTTATGCATCAGTTAAGGGGAAAGGGCTCTTTGCTTGAGAGTCGGCCTCCCCTTAACTGGCCGGGGTTCTCAGTTTCAGCTCCTGTTGGTCCCACCCACTCTCCTCCATCCCATCTTTCTGAAAATGGCCAGATATTAGGGGACAGACAGTCTAATTGTCGAAATAGGAATGCCAGCAGATGCAGAAGCTTTGGAAAACACAAGAGGCAGGGAGGCTAGAAGGGAGCTTAGAGAGATGGAGCCCCAAGGGGTGGGATCCAGAGATTGGGAAGCCCACCCCCTCTGGCAGCACCAGCCCACCCAAGCATCCCACACCCCATTCAATGGCCCCACATCTCGATCCCTCTCCAACTGCAGCGTGAGCTTCTGGGGTGGGCTGCTCCCCTCTCAGCAAAGGCCACTGTACTTCCCTCCAGCCCAGGACTCTGTTCCAGCTCCAGAGAAAGCTGACATGCTCTCCCTGTGCCCTTTGGCACCTCCCTGGAGTGTCAGCATCCACGGGCCATACCCAAACCACATGACGTGGGAGGGCAGCAGCCTGGCCTGGGCAGGAGAGAAAGAACAGCATCTCTAATTAGATTTGCAGAAGGAGACACATCCAGCTCATAAGCGTTTCCACCTGTTAGACTCCTGGCCCAGACCCTCAGGGAACTGGCCTGGGGGAGTTACTGTCTCACCCCTTTTTTTATCTTTTCATATGACAATGGATCAATGTTCCTTGATGAAAAATTAGAAACTACAGATCAACATGAATAAGTTTAAATTGAAATAGGCTCACAGCCTGACACCCACAGATAACCACAGCTAGTAGTTCAGAAAAAATTCTTTCTTTCTAAATAAAAGTACAACTAAGGGTGTCCATTAAGGCCCAAAGATTCTGGCTTCCCTTCCAAGAGCCTAGGTGACTCAGCTCTGACCCAGATTTTCATTTGACTTTTTGCTGTCCAGTGTCTGCATGGTTTGGGGGAGAAAACTGTCTCTAAGGCATGGCATGTACCCTCACGGTGGCCTGGAAAGCGACAGTGGCAAACCCAATTTACAGATAGGAACACTGAGGACAGCAATTTTTATGGAGTCAGTGAGAAACAGGAATTCAAATCCAGGAAACCAAACAGATATTGAGCAAATGAATGAATGGCAAAAGATTGAGCCACTCTCCACCCTGAGGCACCAGCAATATCCGTGAGAATGTGTGCCATGCTCCCCAACCCCCAGGTTAGGGCTGGTCTTACCTGTGCTGCTAACTAGCTGTTACACCAAGGGAAGGCACCTTGCTACTTGTATCAGTCACGGTTCTCCAGAGAAGCAGAACCAGCGGGGTATCTGTGTGTTTATATATATATAAGAGATTTATTTTAAGGAATTGGCTCATAAGACAGTGAGGGCTGCCAGGTCTGAATTCTGTGGGGTCTGCCAGAGGCCAGAAATTCTGGTAAGAGTTGACGTTGAGGTCTTGGGTCTGAAATCCATTGGGAAGGCCAGTAGGCCAGAAACTCAGAGAGGAGTAGAGGTTGTGGTCTTGAGGCAGCCTTCCTTCTTTTCCTTGGAATCCTCAATTCTTAAGGCCTTCAACTGCTTGGATGAGCCCGCCCACATGCTGAAGGGTGATCTTTGCTCATAGTCAACCAATCGTAGATGCTGATCCCATCCACAAAATGCCACTTCTGGGAGTGGAGTCCCAGCCCTACCATATCAGCATCCATGTGGGCCCTGGGTGCACGAGCGTGGGAGAACCTTGGTTGCAGAAGCACTACAGGTGGCTTCCCAATTACCACAGAGAGAAACAAATTGGAATCTCAAGACTTCAGGTCCCAGAAAAGTTCTGAACTGCTGGCAGAGGGCCATGGCTGTGGCTCTGGGTTGTACAGTCCAGGCTTCTTTGAATCAGGGCTCCAAGCTTCAATAATAAGATGATGACCGTGAAGTTTTCTGTCAGCGCTTCAGGCAGTTCCAGCACAAAGAGGCAGCCAGGCCTCATGAGGCTTTCAACAAACTCCGGGAGCTGTGCTGTCAATGGCTGAAGCCAGAGATGCGTTCTAAGGAACAAATCTTGGAGCTGCTAGTGTTGGAGCAATTCCTAACTATTCTATCCATGGAGATAGATCTGGGTGAGGGAACGCTGCCCAGGGAATAATGAAAGAGTTGTAACTCTGATAGAAACCTTACAGAGAGAACTTGAGATACCTGAGCAGCAGGCGAGAAAAGAATTTGGGATCTTTGTGATTAGGCAAACAGAAGTAACAGAAGTTCCTGGGTCTAGATCAAAATCAGTGTGGCTGCTGATCATGAGATTTTTCAAATTTTGTCTTTGTGTTATTCCTCAGCCCCGAGATTTCTCTGCAGGCATTTTCATTTTGTTCTTCTGCTGGAGTCAGCCTGAGGGTCTGTGTTTCTCAACTCCAACCAACCCAATCCCCTTTCTATAACAAATATTTGTGATGTCCTATTTATTATCCTGATATGAAATTCGTAGATGACATACCCTACCTGCATATATAAAATCAAATGCATCAATATAATGCTCTGTGGCCTCTAGGTCAAAACAGCCCTTGACCAATTTTTGTACCCTCCTTGAGCTAATAACAGTTTTTACCTTTCTAAAGGATTGCTAAAAATAATAATAATAATAATATGTGAAAAACCAAATGTGGCTCACAAAGCCTAACATACTCACTATTTATTGAAAATGTTTGCTGACTTCTGATTCAACTACAGTGTGCCTATAATGTAAAGGAAAATTATAAGAAAAATAGTTTATTATAAAGTATTGAAATATATACAAATTTGGATTTGAATGCACCTAAAGACATAATGAAGTTTTCAGATACTCCATCTATGCATAGAATTGCTATGATTGCAACTGCCAGAAACTTTCACGCTGAGACAGGTCACATATTATGAGCAATGTGGCTGCTGGTCATGAGATTTTCCAAAATGGTAAATAACTCTTGTTAAAGTTCTGAGAAAATGATTTTATAGACTTCCTTGATTTTCATAGAAGTGCATTCCTAGAAAATACAAGTTGTGCTAAAACTATATGAAAATGTTTTGCAAACTTAAGACCAAGAGGGTGCTGTTCTGACACTTTTTTTTAACCTGCCTGAATGTTGGAACAGGGTTTTGATGAGTTGTTTTGATGTGGAACAGTTCTGCCTTGTGCATTATGCTCCTGTCTCTGGCCCTCTAGATTCCTATTGCCACCATGTGCCATCATGTCTTAAATGCCTCATGGCCTGTTGAGAACCAAGGGGCAGACCCTTTGTTAGTGGAGCGCCTTAGCTAAGCATGGCGCAGAATCTCTGGGGGCAGGAGGAAGAGCTGCTAGGTGGCCATGGAGATCTGGGATTACGTGTTGTTGGGGCTCCTCAGGAGCTGCTCACTTCCAGGCACTTGAACTGCCTAAAGAGAACCCTTCCTAATTTTCCTGCTATCCTAGAATGCAAGGAGCTTCTGGTTTCCCTTCCTTTCTCTCTCTTCTCAGGTTTGCTTATTTAGACTTGGCTGGTCTTGCACTGCCCCATACAGTAGCCACTGGCCACGTGTTTCTTGACACACTTGAAATGTGGCTAGTCCAAATTGAGATATGCCTTAAAGTCCACACCAGATTCTAAAAAAAAAAAAAAAAATGCACTTCTGATAGGTCAGTGTTTGGCCATACAACTGGATACCAAAACCTAGCCAAGTTGACACATAAAATAACCATCCAGTGCTCTGAGCCTCAGCTCCCAGGCCTGGGGTAGGCATGGCATGGGTGAGCTACCACAAAGCCCAGGAAAGGTCAAGGCACCTGACTCTTGGAGTTGAGAGGGCCAAAGGCAGGCCAGCCTGCACTGCCTCTTGATAGGAAGGGGTGGGGCAGATGTGAGATGCACAGAGGCAGCCATGGGACAGGCTTGTTCAAGGTCATTGTGGCCTTGGACGTGTCTCCATGTCTGAATCTGAATCACTCCTCCTCTTATACAAGTTGGTCCATCTGCCCTCTTCCTGTCCTTTTGTGGTGATATGGGGCAGTGAGGTAAAGGAAGTATGCACGACTCTGCGGAATTCCTGGCAAAGAAGTAGTAACAACAAGACAGTGCAATAATAGCTCATCCCGCTTCAAACTGAGCCTGCACAGGCACTAGGAACTCAACCTCACAATACACTATGAGTGGGGTGCCATTATGTGACCCCCATTTTACAGGTGTGTAATTTGGGGTACAGAGAACTTCTTCGCACACAATGAAGAGAGCTGAGATGTGAAGTCTACAATTGGGTCCAAAATACGCCTTCTTTATTGCTCTCTGATGCTTTCTCTGTGCAAAGGTTAAAAACATTCCTTGAGAGTTTAGAGTAGCCTGGATTTAAATCCCAATCCTGCTACTTACAAGCTATTAACCTTGGACAAGGCCCAGTCGATCCTCATTTTTCACAGATGGTGACTTTGCCTACTCACTAAAATTTATGTGTAACCCCCAAATCGATGCTTGCAGTGCTTTCACAGACGTTTGCAGACATGCACAGAGTGACAAACAATTTGAGTCACCTAACACACACTGAGGTAAAAGAAGGTGGTGCTCTGCCTTCTTGTTTCAACTCTCATGTCCTTTTCATAGTATATTTAGTAGCATGCTTTTCACATTGTCATGCTTTCTGTTGGTGATTTTTCTGTTTAAAATGGCCTCCATGTGTAGTGCTGAAGTGCTGTCTAGTGTTCCTAAGTGCTAATAAACAGTGATGTGTCTTACAGGGAAGAGCCATGTGTTAAAGCTTCGTTCAGACATGAGTTATAGTACTGTTACCTGTGAGCTCAGTGCTAATGAATCAACAATATATATTAAATAAGGAGGATGTAAGTAGAAAGAAACATAAAATGAAACTATGTACCAGTCAGCTGAGTGAAGTGTGGGCAGAGACACACAGGAGTCTAACCCTGTATTTGCCCTAGGAGGAGTGGTTCAGAACTCACTATTCCGTGTTCTCATCAATTGTATGGAATGTATAGTGAGAATTGACTGTACCTAAATTCCTGTGTCCATAAACCTGGGGAAAACAATTGTTCCTCCTTCTTAAAGGTGCTGTTAGGTTTTTAAATGTGAATGCCTTAATGTAAAGGGTAGAATGTAGTAGGTTTTCAATATGGTGGCCATGATCAGAATGAACCATTACCCCAGAAGTGAGAATGTCCTGAGCGGCCGCATGTTGGTGTCACATCCAGAATGGGGTAGACCTGAAATCTCAAGCACAGTTGGGCATCCTAGCAAGGACATCTGCCAACCACATCCACTCCCATCCTGCTCCCCTCCTGCCCACCAGGAGCTGAAAGGTGGGCTCTCCTGAGCCAGGTGGGGTTCAGCAGCTTAGCCCCACAGAAGCATCCAGACACGTAGAGAAGCAGCCATGCATCTTGGCCAGTCCCAACTCATCCTCCTCACTCCCCATGACACACTTAACCAGAGTTTCATGAAAAGAGCTGAGGCTAATAATTTAAGAAGTAATTTGTTATTAGCGGGCATTGATGTGTTAAGCTGACCAAAGTGCCTTTTGGTGGATTATTATTAAATATTAAGTCTATTGATTTGATGCGGAGCAGTGCTCAGTCAGTCTCTAACAGCCAGGGAGGGGTATTTGCGTCTATGATTTATGGAACCCAAGCCCACTCCAGGGAGCTTGTGGCCTCACAAATGTTACCAGACAGCCTATTCCAGGTATCCTCCCAGCAGCACTCAGAGGTATGTCACAGGTGAGGATCTGAGGGTCCCTGCATTCAGAAAACTGCCAAAGGCCACAGCCAGTAAATGGCAAAACTCTGATTCAGACTTGGGTCTGTCTCAGTCAGCTCTCCGCCTCTCTGAAGCTGTGTGCTGACCACAGTCGGGACTCATTAAAAGTGCATTATTATTGCCACCCAAGCTCTGTATGCATGAGAACAAGCATGGATTTCTTATTCAGAGTATCTCCAGCACACAGACTGATTTCTTAACATGCTCAGTAAAATATTAAGATGAATGGATGAATGGATGAATAGACGGAAGGAAGGAAAGATAGATGGATAAATAGTTAATGGATGGATGGAAGGAAGGAAGGAAGGATGGTGGATAGAAGGAAGGAAAGAAAGAAAGAAGGATGGACAGATAGATGGGTGGAAGGAAGGAAAGATAAATGGATGAGTAGTTGGATGGATGGAAGGAAGGATGGATGGGTGGATGGGTAGATGGATGGGTGGAAGGATGGAGTGGATGAATGGATGGATAGACAGGAAGAAGGGAGAAAGGGAAGAGGAAGGATAGTGAAATCCTGATCAAAACACCCAGAACAGTTCCCACCACACAGTGAGGTGAAATAAGAGAGTGATAGTTTTTTCTACCTTGATGCTACCAAGCAACTTTCCAACATCTCAAAATCTTTACATTCTTTTGCTTTCTCCATGCATCAGATTCCTTATCTGTAAAATGGGAAAAAGAATCACAGGACCCACCACATAGATTTATATAAGTTAAATGAGCCATGGAAAGCTCTTGAACAGATACCCAATGGCTGTTATGATTATGCTGTGGAACTGCAAAGAGGCTCAGTGGTTCCAGGCACCCCAGGAGAGGAAGTGGGTCCAGGGAGGAGGTAGCTCCAGCTGCCAGGGGTCTCCAGACCAAAAGCCGGTCTGGGGGGAGAAATGCCCAGGTGCTGAGGCTCTGAGAAGGGGGGCCCTGGGCAGCTCCCAGGACACAGACTCTCAGCCTGGCCCCTCACTTGGCTTCTTTGTTCCTGAAAGTGTTTTGAAGCTGAGCGGCCTCCGAGACCAAACAACTTCACAGTGCAACACCACCAAATAAACGAGCCACTTCCATCCCATATCCACAGCCTGCTGAGCAGCTGGGACCTCAGGGCCTTTGATGGGCCCGCCTGGCATGAACAGATTGGCTGTCCCTGCTCTGCAAGTCTGAAGGTCATCTGGGGGCAGCCACAGGAGCTTTGGGCAGCCCGGTGTCCTTAGAGCAGATGAAAAGTGTTTTTTAAACCCATTTACAAAATGCCCTAAACTGTTGGCATTCTTATAGGATTCAAATAATGCCAGCCTTTTAAATGTTTGAGGCTATGAAATGAATCAAAGCAATAGAAGAGAGAGAGGGGAGAAAAAGATGTCAGGTGACTTCATAATCATCTGGAGACTTTGGGACCCTTGCATGACTCTGGCTGGTGGGCAGCTCACCGGAGCCCTCAGCTCTGTCCTGTGGGGTGTCCCTCCTATCCCTTCCACCCTGGGGAGAGCAGGGCAGCCCTCTCCTTCCTGGGAACCTTCAGAATCTGGAGGGAAAAGGGGAGCTTTCCCTGGTGCCACTCAATGGAGTTGGCCACTCACGACCCCCCAGCCTCATTTCTGAGCTTCCTTCTTAAGTCCATCAGTCACTGGGTCTGGAAAGACCACAGAGCTGGTAGCCTCGAGTTGGGGGCAGTCTTGGGGGCAAAGCCTTCATCCTGGTCCGCTTGGCAGAAGGACTGGGTGTGCAGGGCTCCTTCGCTAACTGCTGAATGAATGCATGAATGGATGGATGCTTAACTCATATTGGGGAGGAAGAGAAGAAGGAAGGGAAGAAGGGATGGCAAAAGAGAGGAAGACAGCAGGGCAGCGCATGTGGCAGCAGAAGGGTGAAGCCGAAGCCAAGGCCCCAGGTACAGAAATGAGGCTCCACGTGGGCTGGAATGAGCAGCTCTTTGGAAAAAAGGAATTTCACCTGGAACTCCAAGAGTAGGGGCTGAGGTGGGGCTTAGAGGGGCCCAATAGCTGGCACTTTCCTCACCTGAGTTCTACCTACTGAGAGAAACAAAAGAGTAGGGCAGAAGGCCTTGATAGCACTGCTGGGGGGCAGGTGGGTGCACAGCAGTGGCAGGACTGTGTCTAGGTGTGCAGCAGTGGCGGGATTGTGCCCAGGTATGTGGCAGTGGTGGGAATGCCCAAGTGTATGGCAGTGGCAGGACTGTGCCCAGGTGTGTGGCAGTGGCAGGATTGTGCCCAAGTGTGTGGCAGTGGCGGGACTATACCCAAGTGTGCAGCACAGCAGGGGCAAGACTTTGCCCAGGTGTGTAGCAGTGGCAGGATTGTGCCCAGGTGCGCAGCAGGGGCAAGACTTTGCCCAGGTGTGTAGCAGTGGCAGGATTGTGCCCAGGTGCGCGGCAGTGGCAGGACTGTGCC
>PVIY010014931.1:0-55214 GCA_004026745.1 Myrmecophaga tridactyla
TTTTTTTTACTGGAATTCCTTTCTTTTTTTTCATATAGCTGTGCACTTATAATCACAATCAACTTTTTTGTGTGAAAAATAACATACACAAAAAAGCAACAAATTTCACAGCACATAACAGCAATTGGTTCTAGAATAGATTTCAGAGTTTGGTATGGGTTACAATTTCACAGTTTTAGGTTTTTACTTCTAGTTGCTCTAAGATACTAGAGACTAAAGGAAATATCAACATAATGATTCAGCAATCATACTCATTTGTTAAACTCTACCTTTTCTGTATAACTCCATCATCACCTTTGATCTTTTTCCCACTCTCTAGGGGTATTTGGGCTATGGCCTTTATAACTTCTCCTGTTGGAAGTGGCTGTCGCTAATATAGGATAGAAGGATGGAACTAGTTGATGCTCTGGAGAGGCTGGTCCCTCTGGATTTCAGGACTTATCTGGTCCTGGGACACATCTGGAGGTTGTAAATTTCTGGAAAGTTACCCTAGTGCGTGGAATCTTTGTAGAATCTTATATAACACCCTAGGTGTTCTTTAGGATTGGCAGGAATGGTTTTGGCTGGTGTTTGACAAGCTATGATAGGTAACAATGCCTAACTGAAGTTTGTGTAAGAGTGACCTCCAGAGTACCTGCTCAATTCTATTTGAACTTTCTCAGCCAGTGATAACTTATTAGTTAGTTACACTTCTTTTTGCCCTTTTGGCCAGGATGGCATTGTTGATCCCATGGTGCCAGGGCCAGGCTCATCCCTGGGAGTCATCTCCCATGCCACCAGGGAGACTTTCACCCCAGTTGTCATGTCCCATGTAGTGAGGAGGGCAATGATTTCACTTGCAGAGTTGAGCTTAGAGAGAGAGATGCCACATTTGAGTGACAAAAGAGATTGTCCAAAGTAACACTTAGACATACCTAGGAGGTAACTTCTTAAACTTTACACTTAAAAGCACAGGCAGTGAAAGAAAAAATAGATAAATGGGAACGCCTTAAAATCTAGAATTTCTGTGCCTCAGAAGGAGGAAGAGGCAGCCAACTCAATGGAAAACATATTTGGAAACTGCATATCAGATAAGGGCTTGCTATACTGTGTACATAAAGAAATTATACAGCTCAACAACAAAAGAGCAAACAATCCAATTACAAAATGGGCAGAGGATATAAATAGACACTTTTCTGAAGAGCAAATGTGAATGGCTAAAAAGCACATGAAGATATGCTCATTATCATTAGCTATAAGGGAAATGCAAATCAAGACTACAATGAGATATCACCTCACACCTATAAGAATGGCTGCTATTAAGCAAAAAGAAAACTGCAAATGTTGTAGAGAATGTGGAGAAATCATTCATTGTTGGTGGGAATGTATAATGGTGCAACCACAGTGGAACAGTTTGGCAATTCCTCAGAAAATGAAATATTGAGTTGTCAAATGACTTGGCAATACCAATACTTGGTATATACTCAGAAGAGCTGAAAGTACTGACGTGAGCAGACATTTATGGCACTGATGTTCATAGTGGCACTATATATAATTGCCAAAAGATGGAAACAATCCAAGTGCCCATTAACAGATGAGTGAATGAAAAAAATGTGGTTTATACATATGATGGAATATTACGCAGCAGTAACACAAAATAATGTTCCGAAGCGTATGACAATGTGGATGAAGCATGAGGACACAATGCTGAATGAAGTAAATGAGAAACCTGAGGACATAATGCTGAGTGAAATAAGTCAGACAGAACTTTACGACTCTGATAAAGGTAATCTGAGGTTATGGTGTAGAATATAGCAGACCTAGAAGTACACAGAAGCTAGGGATTGGGAAAAGACTATCTAATGAGGTTGAACTTAAATGCAAGGTAATGGAGAGAAGTGATGTAACTAATTAGTGAAGTTATAAGTAACATTGCCATATTGAACGTGAATATGATTGAAAGGGGATGTATAGTGCCGTGTTTCCCACTGATTAAAGTTACAATTATAAATAAGTTCTCACATGAGGTTTGATATTGGACAAAGAGTCAATAGTAGGGGGTATTAGGGAGAAACTAAGAATGCATGCTACGGCCATTTGTTAACAGGAAGATATCAGCAGTACCACAGCACTGCCAGGGCCAACTAATCAGAGGTGAGGGGAAATAAGCAATAAGGGGTAGTTTTGATTTTATATTTTGATGAGGCTGTCTTTGGTAGTTCTTAGTTTCTATGAACAAATGAAAATTGCCTAAAATTGAGAGGGCTGCTGGTGGTCCAACCAGGTGAAGATACTATAGACACGGTTTGTTTATTTTGGACATTATCCCACGATGTCCAATAGATGGAGGCAGCTGAAGGGCACAATGACAGAGAAGCAGGACGGGAAACTGTGATATGTTTATATGGTGGACTATGGTTCAGCTACAAAAGGAAGGACGTCGAGAGGCACACAATGAACTGAATAAATCTTGGGGACAATGTATTGTACAAAAGAACAAATGTGCCAAGGATTCTTTCAGAAAATACTCGTGAGAAAATTGAAGCCTAGATTATAAGCCTTTATAGTAGCCACTCTTAGTCTGAAGTTTAAGTGTATTTCTAGATTCTGAAACACTGAGCTATAGGTGTATAAGCTGGTATTTCCCTGGAATTTTGAGTAACTCTGTGATACCTAAGACCAGAAATGGAGTGCTGCCTCCCTGAAAGTTAACATAACTATGTACAATCACAGTTAAAGTAACCTAAAAAGAGATCAGGCCTTGCGGGTGCATGGGCGGTTCTGTGGTAGAATGTTCGTCTTCCATGTGGGAGACCCGGGTTCAATTTCCCGACCATGCACCCCCTACCCCCCCCCAAAAAAAAAAGAAAAGGGAAAAAAAAGAGATCAGGCCTCAACTACAGATAAAAATTGAAGCCAATCTGTCTGGGATTAAGGTAAATCAGACTACAGGGTAAAAGATGATCATGCATTCACCTAACATATGATACCAATGGCAGAGAGCTTTAATATGTGTAGAACTTAAATTTTCTGTAGCACACAATCTAAATCAACCTGTCTGGATAGCTCATTTAAACAACCCAAATTCCTGGAGTCCAGAATGGGAACGAGGCCTTGTAATTCTGTATAGCTTAATGTAATACCCGGATACATCTCAGACTATGGTAGGCTGATAATCAAAAATTATTGGTAGAGTCCCTTGAGGGTCCAAAGGGGAAAAAAAAGGAATTATTGAACTTTCCCATCTGGGAAACCAACCACTGGGGACTTCCCCCCAAATAGGCCAAGCCCTGATTTTGAGGCTTGTCCTTATGAAACTTATTTCTGTAGTGGAGAAGCTAAGACTACCTATAATGAGGATTAAGAGTTGCTTCCAGGAAACCTCTTTTGTTGTTCAAATGGGGCCTCTCTTTCTCTAAGCCCAAATCTGCAAGGAGTCCCCTACGTGAGACATGACATTCTGGGGTGAAAGTTTCCCTGACATCATAGGGTGTGATTACAGGGAATGAGTCTGGCCCTTACACCGTGGGTTCAACAATACCTTCCTGACCTAAAGGGGGAAGAGAAATGTAATAAAATAAGGCATCAGTGACCAAGAGAGACCAAATAGAGTCAAAGACTACTCTGGAGGCTACTCTAATACAAGCTTCAGTTGTTGGGATTAATTGCTATGATTTCCTAAATCCCAACAAATTTCACTCTTGTTAACTCTTAAGAATATCTAGGGCTCAAACTAGTTTCATGCACTAAATTTGCTTTCCTGGAACCTATAATTTTCACAGGGTTCCTAGGCCAGTTAAAACCTGAAAGCCAGAGGTACCAGCTTTTCTAAGATTATCAACTAATTATATCCCCCGGTCCTTTATTGCTGTCACCCCTTATCAACAGGAAAAGCCAGAACGGCCATTACCTAAAGTTCCCTATAGATTTGGAAGAGGATCAAAGGAGAAGGAGGAGCTATAACAAGAGAAAATAGCTGCTGAATCATGAAATTAATATTTCTTCTAGCCTCCAGTGTTTTGGAGCAGCTAGAGAGAAAAATCTGAAATAGTAGAATGGTAGCCCATAACTAGCTCAGAAATCTGTTCTGTAACAACTTGTTGAAGTGTACTTTGAAAATTATTGTTTTTTCTCCCTTTTCTTTATATATATATATTATATTTCACAATAAAAAACATGAAAAATATATTGGGGACACAAGTCCTTTAATATTTAATCTGCAAATATTCCCCCCCCCAAACTTTCCAGTCTTTAAATATTGGCAACTAATTCAAGTTTTTCTTAAACAAAACACAACATCGTGACCCAAATAAAATGTCTGTGGGCTGCAAAAAAAATAAAAAATAACCTAAGCTCTGTCAGGCCTAGTTCCAGACCAGTCTAGGAGGCTGAGGGGATTTGAAGAAACCCTTAAAGAAGAAAGAGCTGAGGGCCCAAACGACTCGAGAACAACAGGAAAATGGAAGAGGGATTGCTCTGAATGTGCATCAGGGAGTCCATCCTTCGGGATGCCCTCAACCCCAGCTACATGGACCCATTCTTGAGTCCTGGGAGAGGAGGCTGCAATAGTCAGTAAAACTCAGAGCTGTAAGAGAGGGGCTCTAGTTGGCACTGCCTTGTGGTTCCACAACAGATGGATACTCTGGGGCTGGGGACAGTGATCCTTCCACCTGGGGTCCCTGTTGGAGGCCACACATCGTTTGGACTCAGCAACATCTCTTGAGCTTGGGTGGCCTCGGCTGTATTTGAAAATGTATTGAGCTGTGTGTGCGAGCAGTGGAGGACTATCCTATCATATTTTAGGACTCACTGTAAGCAACGCAAGACAATGTGTTGTGCTTGCACAACAGGATAAGTACGTTCTGGAGTGAGCTGAGAGATGGGAAATGAAGCCACGTGCTGAGTGCATCTAAAAAGGAAAGGAAGGGTGCTGGGTGATGCGCCTTAGGGACTTGGGCCCCAAGGAGCTGCCTTCAGGCATGTAGGGCCTCCCTATCGCTAAGCTAACCACCAGTTGGGGCATCTCAAGCAAGCTCTGTGCAACCAGCGCCAAACATATGGGAGAGTAGAGTCGGGAAAAGGAGACTGTAAAGGTGCTTTTCCTGCCGGGTCTCGAACCGGGGACCTCTTGCATGTGAGCCGAATGTGAGAAACAGAGTATTGGAGAAGGAAAATGAAGCACCTAAAAGGGCCAGTTCCTGAGTGCACGGAGAGACCTCCCAGGGTGTCTCTGGACTAATTTGAGGACATTGGAGTATTTCTTGGTAGTGGAGGGAGGGATAGAGCTGGAGAATTACTGTGATGTGACTTTTAACCCAGGCTTGTGTGTTCTGAAGAAACACAGACCACACTTGTTGGCAACCAAGGCCAGCCTCAAATCCCAGTGAGAACAGCACACTCAAAGCTTCAGTTCTAAAGCCTTCTGGCTTTTCTGGAGCCTGGGGTGATGTTAGAGGGAGGACAAGATTTTCCAGCCACCGGGGCTCCTTGACAAAAGACTCGGCACTCTGGTATTCAGTGAAGCTGATGTAAGGGGCTTACTGTGCCCACAACACCATCATAGGGTGAAAGACTAGAACCTGGGAATTTGCATTTAATAGGTAGTAAAATGATTATGAAGAATGCAGTGAAAAATAGTATAAATGAGTAGAGGGGGAAGTTGGTATCACATGACAAATGTGCCTCTTTCATTCTTGCAGAATCCTCATGCCCAGTATTTGGACAATAACCTTTAAACCAAACCATGGCCCACACGTGGACCTGTTGGCCTGGAACACTTATCTTAATTAACCTGCTAGTCTGCAAGTTCATAGCTCATCATTTAAAAAGTGAGAGCTACCATGTAAAAAAAAGGACGGGCCACAGTGGCCTGCCATGCCAGAGACCTGGGTTCGATTCCTGGTGCCTGCCCATACAAAAAAAAACAAGTGAAAGCTTGTACTTTACAGCACAAAGGAGTGGGTACTTTCTGACCTCCCAAACCACTGCCATCTTGTTCTGTGTGTATGGATCCTATCTCACATGTATTAGCTCAAATCCTTGAAGCAAAGCTATTCAAAATTAACAGGGGACTGAGAAGATTTCCATGAAATTCAGAAGTAAAATGTCCCTACACACATTTTCCCAGGCAATCGCCACCCCTCATGCTTCCTTTCAAAGCCACAGAGATCTCAAATTCAGAAGCCTGGATGAGGAAGGCAGAGGTCTAAATGAGAGCAGACTGCCTGGGCCTGGCAGATGCCAAGTGAAAAATGGGCCTGAGGTTTCCACATCTTTCTTTGTTTTGAAGAGAAGTCAGAAAGCCTTTTTTAAACGCAAATTCACCCAAATTTTAAAAGTTGGCTTTTTTTTTAAGCACAGTATGTAATGGATACATAGTTTCTACTTGGGGTGATGGCAAGGTTTTGGAAATAAATAGTGATAATGCTTACACAATACTGTGATTGTAATTAATGCCACTGAATTGTACATTTTAAGATGACAAATACAGGGCAGTGCAACGGTGGCTCAGTGGCAGAATTCTCACCTGCCATGCCGGAATCAAACCCGGGTTTGATTCCTGGAGACTGCCCATGCTGAAAAAAATAAATAAATAAAATAAAATGATTAATACAGCAAACGTTATCTTATATATTACCACAATTTTTTTTAAAAGAAAAGCACAATATGGGGTGGGGGTGCAAGGGTAGTTTAGTGGTAGAATTCAAGTCTATCATACAGGAGACCCAGGTTCGATTCCTTGTCCATGCACTTGTTAAAAAACAAATAAGCAAGCAAAACAATAAAAACAAAAAAACAAGCAAACAAAAATTCAACAAGTGGTGCTGCAATAATGGGATATTCACATGGAAAAATAATGAAATGTGACCCTGCCATACAGCATACAAAGAAAAAAAAAATATGGGCAAAACAAAATAAATATATCTATGGGATGGATTTGTTTTCTGTAGTTACCAGCTGGAGGCTCTGGGTAAAAAATGCAAACAGGTCATCTGTATAAAACACTGCACTTTCTCTGTACTCTTTCCTGATGCTCCAAGCATTTCTATGACTAATTTTTCTTTTTGTTTTTTAATTTGCATATGGGCAGGAGGCACCAGGGATCAAACTCCAGACCTCCAGAACGGCAGGTTGGAGCTCTGCCTGCTGAGCCACAGCAGCCACCCTGTGACTAGTTCTTAACTGCAGCGATTATCAGACCTCCTTCAAACCTTGCAGTATCCTGTGCTGGGTGCGGAGGTGAAGTGTGGCTCCAGGAAGAGTGAAGGGATCCCAGCAACTTGCAGGTTCTGGTGTATTCTCTCCACCCAAGAGGTGAGGAGGGGGGTAAGAGGAGTTTCGGATCTAGAGAGGAGAGGGCTGAATTTGGAGCACCAGCTCTGTGATCAGAGCCCCCAGTCACGCCAGCGCAGGCTCCAGACACTGTGGCGTACAATCACTATTCAAATTGCAGATTCATAAGCAAAATAAATGATTCTTGTTGTTGTGAGCCATTATGTTTTGGGATGGTCTGTTAAGCAGCCATAAATAAACAGGAATACTCGTTACAACTATGGACAGTCCAGAACTCAGGAGCGCGTCAGATTCCAGGGTAATCACAATGCCCTGGGTCCTCCATGGCTGGGAAGAAGAAAGCTCCTGAGAGTTGTGGCAGCACCGAGAACCTTCTCTTTTCCCTTGGGCCTTGAGGTATCTCTTGCACGGGGTCTGTGACCTCTTGTGGTCCTGTGTGACTCCCCCTTTTGCTTCTTCTCTTCTGGGTCCTTTCGCCTTCTGCTCTGTCCTGTAACTGCTTGACGTGGGGGTGTTTCCAGTTTGAGGGCCTCCGGAGGAAGGGCTCTGACTGGCTCAGGTCATTATTTTGCTGGCCTGTAGATAGGCTGTTGTCAAATCTCTGGTCTGATCCTGTGGCAGGTGCTGGCAGGACATATACAATCACAGAGCAGGGGAAGTTACTCATGGAAAGTGGCATGGAATTGACAGACATAATTGACATGTCCAAGGCAGAAATGAAGGAAGGAACAAGTGGTAGTAGGATTTTGTGCAGTGGGGCAGCAGTCTTCAAACTGGGATACTCATTTTTTTTTTTCATGGGCAGGCACCGGGAATCGAACCCGGGTCCTCTGGCAGGGCAGGCAAGCATTCTTTCCTGCTGAGCCACCGTGGCCCACCCAAGATACACATATTTTGCAAGCTGTAGCCGATCTCTGTCATCTGTGATCTGGACCTGGATGTTTTGCAGAGACTCGAGTTGATCAGGAAGTATTATGTTGGATTTCCTTTCTCATCTCCAGTTTTGAAATTGACCTTCACTTTACAAAAGCAAAACTACGTCCTTATCCTTCTCAAGTGATTTGCTCCAAACTATAAAAACCCTTCAGCGTGCCTAACAACATGATTAAAATATCGGTGCCTCCCCAATACTGATTATTCCAGAGACCATAAAACATCTTTCGTCACAGTAAGAGAGGTATTTCTCATAAAATACGACTTTTTTTAATGATGATCAAAATTAATATGAATACTTCCTATGGTGAGTTATAGACAAATAAAAATGAAATAAATCAATCCAGATTATATCTTTAGTTGCCTGAAATATTATGGTTCTAAGGAAGGTTTTTAAAAATTAATTTAAATTTATACATTTTTGCAGCAAAGAATGAGGGATGGGAGGAAAAATATGGAACTATTAAACTTTACCATCAGGGAATCCCCTGACACTATGTCAAACTTTAGGGACACTCAAATCAATAGGCCATGCCCTTGATCTTTTTTATTTATTTTTTATTTATTAAACATAACAACATACAAACACAAACATTCTTACCATATGATCATTCCATTCTTGATATATAATCAATAACTCACAATATTGTCACATAGTTGTATATTCATCATCATGATCATTTCTTGGAACATTTTGCATCAATTCCAAAAAAGAAATAAAAAGAAAACAGAAAAAAATTCATACACATGCCTTACCCCTCCCTTTCATTGATCACTAGCATTTCAATCTAGTAAATTTATTTTAACATTTTTTCCCCCTAATATTTATTTATTTTTAATTCATACGTTTTACTCATCTGTCGATAACGTAGATAAAAGGCACATCAGACACAAGGTTTTCACAATCACAGTCACACTGTGAAAGCTAAATCATTATACAATCATCTTCAAGAAACATGGCTACTGGAACACAGCTCTACATTTTCAGGCAGTTCCCTCCAGCCTCTCCGTTACACCTTAACTAAAAAGGTGATATCTATATACTGAATAAAATCCAGGATAACCTCTCAACTCTGGAATCTCTCAGCCATTGACACTTTATTTTGTTTTCGCTCTTCCCCCTTTTGGTTGAGAAGGTTTTCTCAGTCACTTGATGCTGAGCCCCAGCTCATTCTAGGATTTCTGCCCCACATTATGAGGGAGGTTTATACCCCCTGGGAGTCATGTTCCATGCAGAGAGGGGGAGGGCAGTGAGTTTGCTTGTCCTGTTGGTTGAGAGAGAGAGGCCACATCTAAGCAACAAGAGGTTCTCTGGGGGCGACTCTTAGGCCTAATTAATTGTAAGTAGGCTTAGCCTATCTTTTGCGGGGTTGAGTTTCATATGAACAACTCCCCAGATTGACGGCTCAGCCTGTTGCTTTGGCTGTCCCCATTGCTTGTGAGGATATCAAGAATTCTCCACTTGGGGAAGTTGAATTTTCCCCCTTTCTTGCCATTCCCCCAGGGGACTTTGCAAATACTCTTTTATTCACTGTTCAAATGACTCTGGGTTTTATCGGGGCATCATTCTGGACAAATCTACAAAATCTCATGCCCTACACAAGTTTCCATGTACTTATGGTGTTCAGTTAAGCTGTCCACATAAGTTATATTAGGAAATCAAACCCTAGATCTTGAGGCTTACTCTTGTGAAGCTTATGTAGGTAGCAGAGAAGATTAGACTACCTATAGGTATGCCTAAGAATTACCTCTGGAGGACCTCTGTTGTTGCTCAGATGTGGCCTCAGTCTCTCTAAGCTCAACTCTGCAAGTGATATCACTGCCCTCCCCTCTACGTGGGACATGACATCCAGGGGTGAAAGTCTCCCTGGCAGTGTGTGAGATGACTCCCGGGAGTGAGTCTGGCCCTGGCATTGTGGGATCAACAATACCATCCTGACCAAAAGGGGAAAAAGAAGTGTAACTAATAAAGTATGAGTGGTTGAGAGAGTTCAAATAGGATCATGAGGCTACTCTGGAGGTTGCTCTTAAGCGAGCTTCATTCAGACATTGCTACCTATCATACCCTGCCAAACCCCAACCAGGACCATTCCAGCTAATCCTAAAGAACACCTAGGGCAATATATAAGATTCCACAAGGGTTCCATGCACTAGAGTAACTTTCCAGAAACCTACAACCTCCAGATGGGTCCCTGGTCCAGATAAACCCCGAAACTTAGGTCCCTGGTCCAGATAAGCCCAGCCTCTCCAGAACATCAGATAGTTCCATCTCCCTACCCCATATTAGTGACAGACCCTTCCAACATGAAAAATTTAGAATGGCCATAGCCCAAGCACCCCTAAAGAGAGGATAGAAAGATCAAAGGTAATGGTTGAGTTATACAGAGAAGATAGCATTTAACAAATAAATATGAATGCTGAGTCATTAAATTGATATCTCTTTTAGTCTCTAGTATTTTAAAGCAGCTAGAAGTAAAAACCTAAAATTGTGGAATTGTAATCCATGCCAAACTTTGAAATCTGTTCTACAACTAATTGTGGTGCCGTGCTTTGAAATGTATTGCTTTTTTGTATATATGTTATTTTTTTCAAAAAGAAAAAAGTTGATTGTGATGATAAAAAACAATTTATGCTTTCTAGCCTCCTATATTCTGGAGCAGCTAGAAGGAAAAATCTGAGAGGATCACATGGTAGCCCATGACAAACTCTAGGACCTGTCCTGTTACTACTTGTTGAAGAGTGCTTTGAAAACTTGTTTCTCTTTCTTTGTTTTGTATATAAGGTATATTATTCTAGTTTGCTAGCTGCTGGAATGCAACACAGCAGAGACGGATTGGCTTTTAATAAAAGGGGATTTATTTTGTTAGTTCTTCAGAGGAAAGGCAGCTAACTTTCCACTGAGGTTCTTTCTTACGTGGGAAGGCACAGGGTGATCTCTGCTGGCCTTCTCTCCAGGCCTCTGGGTTCCAACAACTTTCCTCAGGGTGTTTTCTTTCTGCATCTCCAAAAGCCTGGGCTGAGCTGCGAGTGCTGAGATGAGGTATGCTGAGCTGCTTGAGCTGTGCTATGTTGAGTCTCTCATTTAAGCACCAGCCAATTGAGTCAAACATGCAGCAGGCACGCCTCCTAGCTGACTGCAGATGTAAATCAGCAACAGATGAGGTTCACCTACCCTTGGCTCATGTCCACAGCAACAGAACTAGGTGCCTTCACCTGGCCAAGTTGACAACTGAATCTAACCACCACAATTTTACAATTAAAAAGTTAAAAAAAAAACACAATGTATCACCTGCCATGCCGGAGACCTGGCTTCAATTCCTGGTGCCTGCCCATGCAAAAAAAAAAAGGGGGGGGGGTGGGAAACGCAATGTGAAATGTACAACTCTTAAAAAAGAGCTTGCTTGGGTGCTTTAAAGGGATACCATTTATGCCATTTGGTTTCAAATCACTTGGGTATTTAGATTACATTGGATGCCTTTGCAGGATGATGTAGATGTTTTAGTTTTAAATGCTGTCACTGATTGAATCTCTGAGACTGAGTTTAGTGTACAGGCTGCTAGGGGGTGTCCTTGAGATCAACGTCTGTGGGAGGGAGAGGATGGAAGCAGAAGAGGTTCGAGGGAGACAACAGCCTAGATTGCCCCGTAGGAAGCTCTGCCCACAAGTTGCTCTGCAGCAGCTGTCCTCCTGTCCCCACCCCCTGCAGTGGGCTGCGGTGGCCATACTTCAACCCCTCACCACAATCTTCTAACCATACATTCTAATTTTACTTTCTCCTTCAATTTGCTTGTCCTTGGAGCTTTGGAAGTGGGAATTGCAGGAAGGGAGGAAAAATTAAAATGAGGTATTCTATAGTTTGCATCTCACTAGTGAGCAAGCTAAGGACACAATCAGTCCTTGGATGTGGGCATCCCTTGAGAGGGCATAACTTTGGGCCAGGCAGCTCTGCAGCAGAAGCTGACTCCCAGCAGCTAAGAGCTGGGGATTGGTAGCACCTGCAGCCGTAGAGGAACAGGGTACAGAGTGGAAAGGGGGAGCAGAGCAACGAGTCTTTCTTCCTTGAAGGGGGACCTGGCCATGGTGCGTCATCGTCACAACAAATACTGATACTTATGCCAGAAATTACATCCTTTCACTATTATTTGAACTTATGGTGAAAAATCACAGGTGTAAACTTTAAAATGCAAGAACACACAATTTATCAAAGCAACTTTAGAGGGATATGCGCATAAACATCTTAAGACCTCTGAGGCAGGATTCTTCTGGCTCTGATCACTGTTGAGAACGTTCGTCTGGAACCATTTCTAGAGCATTGGCCTCTGAGGCAGAGGCATGGTAAATGTTCACAAAGCTCCACTTTTTGTCCTCTTGGGCACCCAGATAGACTTTTTCTGGCTTCCCCTGCAGATATGTGGGCCCGTGTGACTGGGCTCTGATCAGAGAATGTGGCAGAAGCAATGGTCAATTACATCCAAGCCTAGACAACCAAAACTGCCCCTCCCCTGCTGGTTGGATACAGGTGATGCAATGGAGACCTCCAAGGCCTTAGGGGATAGTAGAGTGGCCAAGTAAAATGGGTTGGATCCCTGAATGACTCTGCCAACCTACTTTGGATCGTAACGTGATCAAGAAATAAGTCTTGATCGTGGTAAGTTGGTGAGATTTTGGGGTTGTTTGTTAGAGCAGTTGGCTTGATTACACTTGTTGAAAAGAACATCTGTTGAAAAGAAAATACTCTGAATGCAGATGATTAGCGATGTTTTTGATGTCTCACATAGAGAAGGAAAAATGCTGCTTGATTTTCAGGCATCTTAGAAAAATTTAAAGTGAGAATGATTACTGGGAGGGTAACTTTCACCGAGAAGGAACCCTGAACTGAGTCAAAGGGAGTTAGTCACGATGAAAAAAACATTGACTTTTAAATGATACCCATGCAGCAAAAGGAGGCTGCAGAAGATTCCCAGCTGCAAAGGAAATTGGGAAATATAAGTTCTTTGGATGGGCCTTTTAATTTCCAACTAAATTGAGATTCTGTTAGTATGGGAGAACAGGAGGATACACATTTGATGGGCAACTAGCTAGTCTTGCCACAGATACCATCTGTAAAAGTGAAGATCGACGTTTGTTAATATTGATCTTTTGGTGATCTTTAAGCATTAAATTAGTGAAAAGAAGAATTTGTGAAGTTAAATATGACTATAAATAAGTATAACCATTATAAGATGCATAAACTATAGTAATTTTATAATCTAATCCTTTGCTATTAAAGCTCCATTTAAACTGAGAGCATTTTTATGAGAAAAAAAAATGCTGTGTTTCATTCCAACTATTCTCCATTGATGACCATTTTAATTCACCATTGTGATTATTTCTGCTTTTTGAGTTGGCCTTGATAAAATCTGAAATAAATGTTTTCTTTCTTGTCTGTATCTATTGATTGCCCTTTTTCCATAGAACATTTGAGGTGAGTTACAAAAGCACATAATCGATAAAACAACAATAAAATGAAAACCAGATCAGAGAAAGTGCAGGCAGAAGCTAAATTCCACGGACTTGTTATGGCTGTATTTCAAAGTTGGACCAGAATGAAAGTGACAAAGTGAGGGGAATGATCCTTTACATTATTTTTGTTATCAGAAAGAAGACAACATGCCAATTTCTTCACTGCAAGCAAATCTTTCCCAGTACTGGCTTCGTACAGGAACCTCTGAGGGTTTACCTTTGGAAGTACAGAGAGAGGATGGAAACCATCCTCAATGACATTTTTATAACAAAGCCCAATGATGGAGTCCATGGGCTTGGATCTTGCAGTATGAGATTATTTGAAAGTTTAAAGTGCAGCACTAGTAATCAGCTAAACAATTAAGTGAAGGAAAAGAATATATGAACTTTAGAGGTTCATTAGTGTTCAAGGATAGATCTTGGAGTTTCCAGAGACATGGAGAAAATGTCTGATCCTCAAAAAGCTATGAAAAATGAGTAACAGCCCAAGGAAGACCTCTGGTTAAGCCAGGGAGTTCTGGCAATCTGTTTGCTTGTTGGGGGAGTCACTTGTTGGTTGGCTAATCTGCCAGCTCTCCCCAGTCCCGTTTCCCTTGCCTGTCTTCTATAAGTGTTTGCTAGTCAATTTCCTAGCCTTCCCTAGCCTTCCTTGCAGTTAGGAGTAGTGGAATGATACAGGTGTGACCAAAAAGACATAAGGGCATCCTAGGAAAGTGTTTACTTTACTTATAAAGTAAGTGAGAAGAGAGATGCTCTCATGGCCCCTTCCTCTTTCTTCCTGACTTAAACATGGATGTGATGCTTGGTGCAATGGCAGCCATTATGAGGCAATAAGCATGAGATGGAAAAGCCAACTAACTGAGGATAAAGGGGGGAAAGATGGAGAGAGCCTGGGTCATTGCTGATATTGAGTTGTCAGTCCAATCTTGAGACTTCTTACCTCCAGATTCTTAAGTAAACAAAGTAACCTGATTGTTTATGATACTGATGGTGGGGGTTTCCATTTCCTGCTGCTGAGAGCAGTTGTGTTATCCTTGTGAAAGGATAATCCATGTACTTCAAAAAAAAAAACAACAGTTGTTGAGATTAACATTCTATTGTTGTGTTAGTTAGATTCAGTTGTCAACTTGGCCAGGTGAGCACACCTAGTCTTGTTGCTGCGGACATAAACCAATGGTAGGTGAACCTCATTTGTTGCTAATTACATCTGCAGTCGGCTAGGAGGCGTGTCTGCTGCAATGAGTGACATTTGACTTAATTGGCTGGTGCTTAAATGAGAGAACGCAATATAGCACAGCCTAAGCAGCTCGGCATTCCTCATCTCAGCACTTGCAGCTCAGCCCAGGCCTTTGGAGATGGAGGAAGAAGTTACCCCGGGGAAAGATGTTGGAACCCAGGGGCCTGGAGAGAAGACCAACAGAGACCATCCTGTTTCTTCCACGTAAGAAAGAACCTCAGTGGAAAGTTAGCTGCCTTTCCTCTGAAGAACCAACAAAATAAATCCCCTTTTATTAAAAGCCAATCCGTCTCTGGTGTGTTGCATTCCGGCAGCTAGCAAACTAGAACAATTGTGAAAATAAGGAGTCCTATTAGAAATACCAACTCATGTGTAGACAGAGGTGGGACCTACATAGAGTCAGAATTTTCCTCAGGAAATAATTTGGGGAATAATTGCTTAAATATTCACGGAATGATGTAAAGTATGGCTAAGTTGGTTTTGATCACTAAAAATTTTTAAGCAGGAATAATTAGTCACCCATCAGAGCCATGTAAAACCTCAGCATATCTATCTTAGATCAACTGATTCAAGGAAAATATGTCTTCTTAGTGTTTTTTTGCTGGGATAATTGAGCTGGAGAACGTATCTCTTAATTATTGAATCAGTTCATCTGCAACTTGAGATTATTTGATATCAGTAAATACAATTCTGGAAACTGTTAAAGGTAATGATTTTAGCTTTCAAACAGCTGGTACAATTCTAAAGTCAATATTTCTGAGGAATAGAAAGCAGTTCTGGTTCTTAACAGTAAAAGTACACTATCTCACGTACAAAGTGACATGTATTTAGTTTGTCTTATAGCAGTTCCTAATAATTAAGATATAATTTGAAGCAAAAGGAGGCTGCAGAAGATCACACGCCTGTTTAAAACCAGTTTGAGTTATGATTTTATGTTCTGATGTCCTGTGAGTCTACTTATGCCAGGCTTGATTGTAACAATGGCTTCGTGTGGGCATTACTGACCAGAAGTTCACATTGCTCTCCTGCAACTTGACCGCACAATTGTTACTACTGAATAGGATGTAGAATGCACTTCAAGCCTGCTTCCTTCTTTTATAAACTTGAAGACAAGGCTAACACTTCAATAGAAATGTTTTTAAATACAAAGACCGTCTATCTTGGTGCATGTACAGGAATGCTATTGTACTTGCTTCATTTGTTTCAGTAATGTAATATAGCCATTTGCGAAGATTGAAATAACAATGAACTGAGAGGAAATGGTATGGTCACATTCCCCATGTAAAATTAAGCTAAATATGAAGCTTGAATAGGCAAAGTGCTTTTTCCAAATGTTTTCAATTATAAGAGGAAAATCAAATTGTTTTTACTATTCTTGGGTCTGTCTTTGTTTCAAGTACATTGTTTCTTGAAAATGAGAGAGAAAGAGATGCAAATAACTGTTTTCTTTACAATTATCTGCTATGAAATTCTGAGTTTCTCTTTTGTGTTTTTGGGGGTGTAATTTATCATTTCTTAAGCAGTGTCAAAAATAATTTCTGTGAAGCACATGGTGGAAAGTCTCCCGTGGTAAATGAAATAGTAATTCAACTTGTCGTTGTTTAGGTCATGGCATGTCGTAGGAGACCACTTTTTCTGGATCACCAGCAACATAAACAAAGGGTTTATCAAAAAATAAATAAATGTAATCTACAGTTTTCCATTTAACTGTATCAGAAAACATTTGGAAGACATGGCCACATGTTCATTCAATTTAGTTTCAGTAATATTATTGGGTTGACAATGCCAACAAGTATTGCCAAAGTCAACACAGTAGGTCAGGTTGAACCAAGCAGCTTTCACAAAGGTGAGCTTTTATGTCATAAGCCTCAATGTTCATTGAGACCCAGTCCTATTCCTGGGCTTCCTTGTTTCCAAATTAGATAAGACTTTAGGGATTTTGGTAAGACTAAAAAATTGGGAGAAATTGGGAAGAAGAAAGGACCAAAGGTCTGCTTTATTTCAGTGATATATTGAGTAAACATCTGAAAATTGGGGCTTGAAAAAATAAAAGAAACATCAATAAAAATTAATCCATGACTTTCACTTCCACTCAGATCTAACCCCCATAAATGTTTTTATTAGTTGCTGCACAGTTAACTACATTAATTTTTTAACATTTTTTCTAGACTTGGATTTGTCAATTTCTGGAATAAATATTGCATGATCATGGCACAAAATTCAAAATTTAAAAATGAAAATGCCTATGTAGTGATTCAAGTTTCACATAAGTAGTAATTTTCTTTCACTTACATCCTTCAGATTATTCCATTATTAACACATATAAACCCATTTCATTCTTTTTAACAACTGCAGAGTATTCCACTGCTTAGAATTTTCATTGCATTATTTAATTAGTCCCTTGTCATTAGCCATGTAGGTTGTTTCATTAGTTATTATATAAGATGCTGCTGAAAATGCCTTTGAACATAGATTTTTCATGCATGTGCAAGTATATATTCGAACATATTTTTGAACGTGAAATTACTGGGGCAAAAGGTATGTGAATTTGTAAATTTTAAAGTTTTTGCCAAATTATTCTCCAAAGAGACTTGCCAGTTCCTGCCAGCAATGTAGGACATTGACTCCCTGCAACCCACCAACACAGGACATTGTCAAACTTCGCTCAGAATTTGAATGGTCCCTTTTATCCAGAAATTTCGAGTAAGTCAAGGTTTCCCTATTTTAACAGCCTCTTTTGCTTTTCGGGACTATAACAGACCAAACAACCATCTATTCATCCATCTAACAAATAGGCACTGAGCTCTTATTAATTCATTCAAGAACACCTTCTATGTACCAGGCATTCTGCCAGGCCTGAGGATACAGTGGTGATACAATGATCCTGGATTTTATTGACAATGGGAGATAGAGACAATCACACACAAGAGCTCAGAAGGAAATACATAGGGTTTGCCAGGCTGTAAAGCAAGCGGGCCTGCTCTAGTCTGGAATGGTCATGAAAGCTTCCTTGGGAAACACTGAGCTGAAAGATGAGCATGTGTCTGGGGTGTTTGTGGGGGAGGGTGGGGGAGGGACAGAGGTGGGGGTAGGACTTTGGAGATAGAGAAAGTGCATGTCACCTTCAAGGATGCAGATGGAATTCAGGATGCGGAAGAAGAGTGGGGCATGGAGTGCAAAGAAACCAGAATGCAAAAACACTCTGGGAGATGTTCCCTTGACCTCAAGGGACTTGTTATAGAAAAGATAATGTCCAACCATGAATGAGTCTAGTAAAATTTGAAGGTGATAAGAATCATTACAGAGATAAAAATAAAATACAACAGGAATTTAGGAGTGAATCCCAATGTCTTAGTTCCCAGGTGTAACTTGTATGCTTGATTTGTTTGTGTCTTTTGATAAAATAAAAGCTGTAATGCTTAATTCTTGAATCTACTTTACTTATTTATTTATTTATTTGTTTATTTGTTTGTTTGTTTGTTTGCATGGGCAGGCACCGGGAATTGAACCCAGGTCTCTGGCATGGCATGAATCTACTTTAACATGTCAATTTCGGTAGCCTGGTGTGCTCTTATCTTTTTATCCTAAAGGAAGAGCTGAGCAGTTTAGATTGACCAAACTCCAGGCATTTCTACACGTTCCCATCAGTCTAACGGGAGGTAGACTAACACTGATGGATTTCTGATATCTCTCCAAGTATTGAAATATTGAAACAGAATGGGTGGTAAGATATCCAAGTGTTTTAGAATGTAGGGAAAGAGAAGATGAAACCAGGGAACTGCCCTTTGAAATGATTTTAAATGAGTTGAAATCTCAAAGTAGGTTTTATATTAATATGCCATAAATACCATAAAGCAAGTATGCATGAAACTATAACTATCACTTTGGCTGTGGATAAAGTATACATTTCAACAAGTTAAAAATGCAATTCTTATACAAATCTACATTATGCACACATCAAAAATTGCATGCAACTCATCAATTGATGAGGGGACCAGTGAACTATTAAGACTAGTTCAATGGAGCATTGCAGAACAGATTTACATAGTTAGTCAACCAAAGGAATACTGAAATAAACTGCTAATGGATGAAAAATGTTTAATGTCCTACAAAGTAATGTTTGGGTGTGCTTGGGGCTAACCATGTCTAACTGGACAAAATTAATTCCCATTGTTATGAACAGGAGTCATTTGTATGGCTCTCAAACAGGACATATTTTGCATTGTTATCAGTTTTCTTGTACAAGGGCACCTCTAGCACAGAGCTGTAAAATAGCCTAGTCAATACGAAGTCAAAGATATACCCAGTACTCCACTGAGTAGCCTGTTATCCCCCTCCTTTAAACAATATTGTCAGAGTGCATTAACTCTAATGGTATTAGAGTACTCCTTTATTCCTGAAGGTTTTATGATCATATTATCATCTCAGAATGATGTGTAGAAAGTAACATCCTGCCATTTCACCAAGACTGGAGAGAAGTGTTCATAATATCAAATATTATTAAGAGCTAGAAACTAACACCTAAAACAAGCTAAACTATAACTTACAATTAATTATTTTCCCAACTAGATAGATCACTGCTATTTGAACCATGTTTTATTATCTTGAGTCCCACTACAAACTCCTGACTTTGTATTTAGCCACAGTAAGTAAAACTTGGCTCTTTTTCAATTAGAGTTGTTGTGGGTTTAGAGAACAATCATGCAGAAAATACAGGATTCCTGCACACTGCCCCACCACCAATACCCTGCATTAGTGTGGAACATTTGTTACAACTGATGATAGCTCATTTTTATAATTTTATAAAGTCCATGGGCTAACTTAGGGCTCACTGTTCATATACTTTAGTTCCAGGCATTTAAAAAAAATTAATTCTGTTACCATATACACAATCTAACATTTCCCTTTTTAATCATATGCAGATATATATTTCAATGCTGTTAATTGCATTCACAATGTGTGCTACCATGACCACCAAAACATTTCCATCATTCCAGATAGCAACCCTGTACATTTTAAGCCTTAACTCCCCACTCCCTATCCCCACTCTGACCCCTGGCAACCTATATTCTAGATTCTGACCCTATGAGTTTGTGTACTCCAATTGTTTCAAATCAGTGAGAGCATACATTATTTATCCTTTTGTGTCTGCTTATTTCACTCAACATGATGTCTTCAACGTTCATCCATATTGTTGCATGAATCAGTACTTCATTCCTTTTATGGCTGAATAATATTCCATTGTGTATATATATCAAATTTTGTTTATCCATTCATCGGTTGATGGATATTTTGTTTGCTTCCATCTTTTGGCAATTGTGAATAATGTCGCTATGAATATTGGTGTGCAAATATCTTTTTGAGTCCCTGCTTTAAATTCTTTTGGGTATATACCTAGTAGTGGGATTGCTGGGTCATACGGTAGTTCAATAGAAGCTTTCTGAGAAACTGCCAGACTGTCTTCTAGATTGGCTGCCCATTTTACAATGCCACCAACAATGAACGACTGTTCCTATTTCTCCATGTCCTCTTCAACACTGGCTGTTTTCCATTTTTTTAATTGCAGCTATTCTAATGGGTGTGAAATGGTATCTTGTTGTGGTTTTGATATGCATTTCCCTGATGGCTAATGATGTTGATAACTTTTTCACACGCTTTCTATCCATTAGTATATCTTCTTTGAAGAAAAGTCATTAGTTTATTCTTTTTCTAGTTCTTCTAGTTTTGAGGTTAGCTTTCTGATTTGAAATCTTTCTTCTTTTATAAGCATTTAGAGCTATGAATTTTCCTTTAGCACTGCCTTCACTGCATCCCATAAATTTGGTATGTTGTATTTTCATTTTCACTCACCTCAAGATATTTCAAGATTTTCCCTTTAACCCATTGGTTGTTTAAGAATATGTTGTTTAATTTCCACATATTTGTGAAATTTCCCTTACTCCCTGTGTTAGTGATTTCTAGCTTCATTCCATTGGAGAATACACATTATATAATTTCAATTTTTTTTTAACAAATTGAGACTTGTTTTATGACCAGGATATGATTTATCCTGGAGAATGATCTGTGTGCACTCAGGAAGAATATGTATTCTGTTTTCATTGGGTGCAGATATATATATGTGTATATATATACACACACACACACACATATCTGTTAGATCTAGTTGATTTAGTGTATAATTCAAGTCCTATACTTCCTTATGATCTCTTGACTAGATGTTCTACTCATTATTGAGAGTGGGGTGTTTAAGTCTCCTACTATTAATGTAGAACATCAATTTTTTCCCTTCAAATCTCTCAGTATTTGCTTCATATATTTTGGGGGCTCTACAGTTAGGTGCATATATATTTATGATCATTATATCTTCTGGTTGAATTGTCTTCTTTATCAGTATGTATCATCTTTGCTCCTTGTAGCTGCTTTTTTTTCTCCTTTGTGGGTGTGGGATGCATGGGCTGGGAATTGAACCCAGGTATCATGCATGGCAGGTCAATATTCTGCCACTGAACCACCTGTGCACCCATCCTTGTAACTATTTTTTTACTTAAAGTTTATGTTATTTGATATTGGTATAGTTACCATAGCTCCCTTTTGGTTCCTACTTACTAGGTATATTTTTTTCCATGCTTTTACCCTCAACCTACTTGTATCTTTGACTTTAAGGTGAATCTCTTGCAGATGGCATAGTTGGGTCATGCTTTTTAATCTTTCTTTGAATCTCTGCCTTTTTACTGAAAATTCAATCCATTTATATTTAAAGTCATTACTGATAATACAGCACTTTCTTTTGCCATTTTGTTATTTTCCCTTTGTAAGTCTTATACTTTTTTCCCCTTGCCCCCATTGAAGCCTACTTTTATATTTATTTGTCTTTTTGTGTTGTACTATATTGAGTGCCTTTTCATTTCTATCTGTATATATTTTTCATCTATTCTCCTTCTGTTTACCATTGGGTTAAAATTTAACATCCTAAATATATAATAATCATATTTGGTTTGATACCAACTTAACTTCAACAGCAAGCACATATATTTTTCCTATGCCCCTCTGTCCCCCGAGAATTCTTTTTGTACTTGTTACCACTTATATCTTTATACATATATGTCCAAAAACCTAGATTTATCATTATTTTTACTTTATTTCTTTATGCTGGTTTGAACCACTGCCTAATGTCCTTTCCTTTCAGTCTGAAGAGCTTCCTTTAGCATTGCTTGTAAGGCAGTTCTAGTTGTGATGTACTCCCTTAGCTTTTGCATTTCTTTTTTTCTCCCTCATTTTGACAGAGTTTCACTGGTTATAAAATTCTTGGCTGGCAGTTGTTTTCTTTCAGCACTTGAATATTCAACCCACTCCCCTCTTGCATCCATGCTTTCTGATGATAAATCAAAACTCAATCTAGTTGGGACTCCCTTGTATATAACATGCTACTTTTTTTTCTTGCAGCTTTTAGAACTCTCTCCTTGTCCTTTGCATTTTATAGTGTAATCAATATATGATGGGGTTATTTTTCTTCATGTTAATCCTGTTAAATATTCTCTGAGCTTCTTGGATGCACATGTTCACATCTTTTGTTAAGTTTGGGATGTTCTCTGTCATTATTTCTTTAACTATCCCTTCTGCCTCTTTCTCTCTTTCTTTTCCTTCTGGGACTCCTGTAATGTGTATATTGGTGCACTTGATGGTGTTCCATCACCATCTTTGGCTGTTTTCACTTTTAATATTTCTTTTTTCTTTCTGCTCCTCAATCTGACTCATTTCAAGGGTCTTGTCTTCAAATTCACTGATTCTTCTACCAGCTCCAATCTTCTCTTGAATCCCTCTTGAGCATTTTTCATTTCAGTTATTGTGGTCTTCAACTCCAGTAGCTCTATTTGGTTCCTTTTTTAAATTTCTATCTTGGTACTAGGTTTCTCATATTGCTTACTCATTGTTTTACTGATATCCTTTAGTAGTTTCTCTGTATTTCCTTCATCTCCATGAACATTTATAAGGTCATTTCTTAAACGGATTTTTCTGGTATGCTCACACTCTTGTATTTTTCATTGGTGTTTTCTATATCTGTATCCTCTTTCATTGGATGGACCACCATTTCCTGTTTCTTTGTTTGTCTTATACTTTTTGTTGTACACTATACGTTTAAAATATTGAGACTTATTCCCTGGATGTCTGTTTCTTTGTTTTTAACCAGCTGGTGATAAGACAGAGATTTTCTTGAGCTTCAGCTCTCCTATCAGGAAGATCTGCCTAAGGTGAATGTATTGCGAAGGGTTTTCCCTGCCTTTCTGAGCCTCTGTCTTGTCCTGGGCTTTTATTAGTTATATTAGAGTTCCTTTGCTTACAGCAGCTTGGTTGCCCCTCTGCTTCCTAGGAGACAGACTTCCTTCTCCCAATATTTTGAAGCCAGAAGGCCTTTGGTGCAAACTTTCCACTTCCATAGATTTTTTTACATTCCTTTTGTTCTTGCCTACTGATTTTGCCTGGAGAGAAAATTCTAGGAAGAGGGTCTCCCTAGAGGGGACTTTTCCAAGTCAGTCTTTCCCAGACAACACAGGGCCAGGGACTCATGTAGGGGATCAGGAAGGGAACCAAAATCTTCTCCAATGATTCTCCAAAGCTGAGCTTTCCTGACCTGCCCAGCAAATGCAGCTGTTCAACTCACTGTCCCCTGCAGCCCTGAGGAAGCACTGTGTCTTTAAATCTCCACCACCTTCCACTCTGTCCAGGGAGAATTGAAACAATGGCTGCTGCCACCTTTGTCTGGGTGAGCTTGAAACAATGGTTGCCACTGCCTTTTTCCAAGGTGGCTTGAAACAATAGCCACCCATAGAGTAGGACCCAGCAATCGGAATTTGCTAATCAAAAGCCATGATCAGGGGATCAGCTGTGTCCACCCCATTCTCGGGAAAGAGGATTTTTAGGTTTCTTTTTGTCACCAGTGATCTAACCAGGGACTCAACCCCATGGCAGCCTCCTGCGGGAGTGGGAATGGGCACTGGTAGCCACCAAGCAAAGAGAACAATTTACAATTCTTCACTGTAATTTATCAGTGTTTTCTTCTTGCTCTTTCCTGGATGCTGTATAGTGTTCTCCTGGTCTCTGGGGTCTCAAAATAGTTGATTCAGATGGTTTCTGCCTGTTTAATAGTTATTTTGATGGCAAACTTAGTCTTGGAGCTTCCTATTCTTTCATCTTCCCTGGAAGTTCCAAAAAACCTTCATGCTGAATTTTAATTCTTTAGTAGTATGAAATCCTTTGGTAATTTGAATTTTTTAGTATCATCCCATTATCTGCTTTCCTTTTGAGTAGAGACCTTTGTTAAACACTTGTGACAGGGTCAAAAACAGACAGTAAATCTTGAGCTTGTGATAAGAACAAGCATCTAAAAATGCTAATTTGAGAACAGGGAGGCCAAAGCAAAACTTAAGGATGGACAGAAGATGGGTGGACCACAAGTAAAAAAACAAACAAAAAAAGAAATAAAAGCAGAAGGAAGTATAACCAGAATCTGATATTATGGCAGCTCAATCGGAAACATTGAAATCTAAGCAGTAGGACAAAAGAGCCAGAGTCTAAATGTGTTTCTGTCAGGGTTCAGTTAGAAAGGCAGGAGCATTACAAATATGAACTAATAAAGAATTACTAGAGAGAATGGACTTTATACAGTTCTGGGCAGAGATGCAGCAGTAAAAGCTTGAAAATGGGAGTTAAAGATTGGGAGAAAAGTTACTAACAAGCCCAGATGCAGGTGAACAAATCAGAATTTTCCAGAATTGTTGAAGCAAAGCACATTCAGCTCTTGGATTGGGATCCTGAACAGGGGTTGGAGATGGTCCTTGGAACGTCATTGGGTTTCCACAGCAATGTACCAGGTGGTGGGCCCGGTTTCACCATCGGTCAAGAGGGCCAGCATTTGGGAAGGACAGATGGATGTGGAGTGAGATGGAATAAGGACAGATTGAAACCCATTGGTGCCACTTATTCCACACTCAACAAAGATCGTGAGGTCATAATGGCTGCTGCTTCACTTCTGTCTCTCAGTCTTTCAAAGCATCAGTTTTGGCCTACTCCAACCTGGAATCACCCAGGAAGTCAGGGAAATATCACTGGCCAAAATCAGCTGGTGGGAATTCATTCGAATAGAAAGCACAAATTCCAGTTCAACATGACCTTTTCAATCTCCAAGAATTCTCTTGGATAGTGCTTATGGTAGACAGACTTCCTATGAAGAACACAGACATGAACCCAAAAGGTACACCATGAAGAGTCCCAAAGAGATTGAAATGCTAGTGATCAGTGAAAGAGAGTGATAAGGGGTATAGAAAAAAATAGGGGAAACAAAGGCTAAAATATATTGGGTAGATGGAAATACTAGCAATCAATGAGAGGGAGGGGTAAGAGGTATGGTATGTATGAAGTTTTTTTCTTTTTTCTTTTTATTTCTGTTTCTGAATTGATGCAAGTGTTCTAAAAAATGATCATGGTGATGAATATACAATTATGTGATGATATTGCGAGTTATTGATTATATATCAAGAATGAAATGATCATATGGTAAGAATATTCATTTTTGTATGCTGTTGTGTTTAAAAAAAAAAGAATCCTAAAGAGCCCAGTAGTGACTTATATGGAAGCTGTAACTACAGCCTACCCATGAACTGAAAATGGACGTTTTATGTCATTGACCCAGGGCAGCAGTTTGGACTGCTTGAACCAGTGCTTCAGTGGCCTGTGTGAACCATCATTGCGCCCCATTCACAGTGACTCACTGCTTGAGAAGGCACGCGTCAAGGGAAATCAGGTCTCAAACTGGCTGATTTACTTCCAAGTCCACACTTCCAAATTGATGCAATGTTCTCATTTCACCATCTCCCTTTTTTTCTCTTATCTTTTCTTTCTTGCTCTTCTTTTATTCTAGATCTTTCTATCTTTTTTTAAAAAATTCTGCTTCACACCTCTAACTTTATGCACAGACCACAAAATGGTGGATGGATTGATGGAGATTAGAGTCAGTAAAAATGGGAAACTATTGCAGGGTGAAGCAGAATACGGTACAAAGAGCAATAGATTGAGAATCACGGGATGTGAGTTCAGATACTCACTGAGAATAATCCCATTCAAGAATGTTTTCTTTGAATTTCAATGGCAGCAATATGCAGAAAAATATTATTCCCCCAGTTTGGATTGGATGGATTACATTGTATGTTATAAGCCAGAATGTCCAGCCAGGCTCCTAATCTCCCAGCTGCCTGCTTGAGATTTTGGATAGATCAACTGGCTGAAGATCGGATTAGTTTTTATTTGATGATGGAGATCAAAATTAAGCAATCTTTAGTTATACTGACCTTGTTGCCTTTGGATTGACCACTAGGGGTCACTAAAGAGAGAAGTGAGACCATCTCAATCTTTTCTAATTCTAGAAAACCCACAGGTTTTGGAAGACATGCCAGGTTAGTGCTTCTTAAACTTTAATGAGCATACAAATATTTGTTAATGTGCAGACTCTGATCTAGTACGTCTGGGATGGGGCCTGAGATTCTACGTTTCTTCAAGCTCCCAGGTGATGTCGATGCTGGTATTGCCAGAGGTAGAGGACAGGTTGTTTCAGGAGAAGCTCAGGGACTCAGGATGAAATGTAGCATTAATTCAATTCTCCTCCAGGAAACAGAGATTACTTCTCATCCAGACGGAATCCATATTTCTCCTTATTCTTCCTTCCTCCTATTCCCTCTTCTGCCAGCTCTACTTTGAGCTCAATATTCTCAAAGGGATACCTTCCATCTGCTGTTATAACTTGTCCTCATGAAAGCTAGCTTGGTGGCATTATTTATCTGTGAAATAAATATTAGAGAACCAGAGCTATTGCAAACAGTTGAATGCATAGTTCTTCTGAAAATTTTTTCTCTGTTTGCATATATTTCATTTTGGGTAAATAAATCAAGCCAGTTTTGAGTAACTGTGGCTCTGGCTGAGCTAAGCCAGAATAGAAGGGTGACATTATGTGTCTTTGGCAATGGAGGCCATTTGAGTTTATTCTTTAACCCCACCTATAAGGTTAGTTTTACCTGATGTGAAATCGATTTCTATTTCTTATCACAGTTGAGAAATAAAGACAATTGCCCAGTGACTCATTTACATGCAATGTGATAACTTATATGAAAGCAAAAGGTAGTAATAAAGAAAACCCCTGGTGTAAGAGATTTGAGGATGGCTCTCTGAGTAGACAAATATAAAAATATTTTCTACTTTTTTCTAATAATAATTCAGAAAACTTGGAAATACAGCTTCATTTTAAAAAGTCCCAAAATATCACTGACCAAAGAAAAGCACTATTAATAATTTTTGGTTATGATGATCTTGTAGTCTTTTTTTAAGTGTTTATATAAGCATTTTTTATGACTATGGAATGCTATTTTATAATCTGATATTTTCACTTAGGAATATACAGTAAATGGCATCTAATTTCAATAAGTATTTCTGTACCATAACTGTTAATGGTTTTGTGATAGTCCATCATATGTATATCTGTAATGGTTAATTTAATGTGTCAGCTTGGCTAGGTTGTGGTGTCCAGTTGTTTGGTCAAGCAGCCCTGGCCTTATTGTTATCGTGAGGGTATTTCATGGATAAATTTGTGTCTATGATCAGTTGATTGCAACTTTGGCTATTTGCATCTACAATCAACAAAGGCAATTGCCCTCAGCAATGTGGGATTTACCACATTCAATCAGATGGAGGTCTTAAAAGCCAGAATTGAAGATTTCAGAAATCAGAAAGGGGAATTTCTGCCTCCCATTCCGTTAGTCAGCTTCTCCTGGAAATACGGACTTGCCAGACTTCAGAATCACCTTTGTTGAAGTTTCCAGCTTAAAGCCTGCCTTTCAGAGTTCAAATTTGGCTCCCAAGTTTGCATGAGCCAATTCCTCATAATAAATCTCTCTTGGTTCTGTTTCTCTGAGTAATACAATATTCTACAATTTACTTAATTAATCCCTATTGCTGGATATATAGGTTGTTCCCAATTTTTCATTTTAATACAAACATTTTATGACCATTCTTATACATACATATTTACCCACACCTTGCATTATGTGCTTTGGAAAAGTTCTAAGAAGCAGAACTCTAAGTCAAAGGCTTTTGAAACATGCTACTCAAGGTTCTCTGAGAAAACAGCATGACTAGATGCCACTGGTGGCAGTATGGGAGAGAGCCCTGTTATGATAGGAGAAGCAAGCTGGTTAAAAATGGGATTCGCTATCAGGTTTTCAGAGTCTGAATCAACCCTGGAAGATTATTAAATCTCTGCATCTCTGGTAACCAAGGACAATCATAATTCCTACATCTTAAAGTTGTTTTATGGGTCAAGTGACATAAGTGAAGGCTGACATGGTAAACATTTAACAAATGTTAGGTTCCTTGTTTTTATTACTGTTGTTGTCATTTTCCTACATGCTCAACAAAAATCCCAGGGCCCTTAAATGTCAAATGGTCCATAAAGCTGGTTTCTATATTTCTGCCAAGGCCTTCGCTGAAATCAGGAGAGGCTGGCAATGGCTGGGGCAAAGTTCTGAAGAGCAGAATTTAGGAGAGGGTAGTATATAAACTTTTCAAACTGGGAAGGCTCATTGCTAATCCTTTTCCAGAAATGGATGGCCAAAAGAAAGTGGGTCAAATGAAACCTATTGGTGACACCAGCGGCAACCCTTTGCTTCGTACGAATGGCTTCTGAAGATAAAACACACCAAGCGATCAGGAGAGAAGTTTCTGCATGACTGACAAACTCAAGCTATTGGTAAAGAGGAAGTGAGGCTCTCCCACCATCTCTCTTCTGGGCAGGGAAGGGGAATCTGGGAAAGTGAAGGTGCTCTTGTTTTTGGTTGCTTTGGGGAAATTTTGAAGAGTCACTCAGGACAGGAGGGAGTGATCATTTCCTTTGGATGATAAGGTTTTCACTTTAAAGATATATTAGGGCAGGCCACAGTGGCTTAGCAGGCAGAGTTCTCGCCTGCCATGCCTGAGACCAGGGTTCGATTCCTGGCGCCTGCCCATGCAAAATAAATAAATAAAACAAAGATGTATTAAAAGAAAAACTACACATTTCTTAGCAGTTTGTATTAATGTCTTAGGTGAACAGGGTTGGAAAGAAATTAAGTGCCACCGTAGTGGGATGTGCTTGATTTCAGAAACTGGAAGGAACCAGTTGTGTCAACATTGGAACTCTCCCAAGCCCCATGTCTAGCCCTCAGAGGCTGGGATCTGAACTCATCCCTCCTTTCTGAAGAGAGAGTGGAAACCCTGGGGTACAGAGGTCCCTAATTGGGGTAGGGCTTACAAGTAAGGTGTTCTACTTTGCTAGCTGCCGGAATGCAATATACCAGAAATGCAATGGCTTTTAAAATGGGGAATTTAATAAGTTGCTAGTTTATAGTTCTAAGGCTGAGAAAATGCCCCAATTAAGTCTATAGAAATGTCCAATCTAAGGCATCCAGGGAAACATACCTTGGTTCAAGAAGGCTGATGAAGTTCAGGGTTTCTCTCTCAAGTGAGAAGGCACGTGGTGAACACAGTCAGGATTTCTCTCTGGAAAGGGCTGGAAAGGCACATGGCAAGTACAACATCATCTGCTAGCTTCTTCTACTGGCCTCCTGTTTCATGAAGCTCCCCGGGAGGCATGATCCTTTTTCATCTCCAGAGATCACAGGCTGGTAGACTCTGCTTCTCGTGGCTATGTCGTTCTGCTCTGCTCTCTCTGAATCTTTTCATTCTCCAAAATGTTTCCTCTTTTATAGGATTCCAGAAACTTCTCAAAACCCACTCACATGGGTGGAGATATGTTGTCACCTAATCCAGCTTAACAACCACTCTTGATTAAATCACATTTCCAAGGAGATAATCTGATTACAGTTTCAAACATACAGTATTGAATAGGGATTATTCTACCTTTATGAAATGGGATTTTGATTAAAACATGGCTTTTCTAGGGTACATACATCCTTTCAAGCCAGCACATAAGGTATGCTGGAATTGAGAAGAAGGGGAAGGTAGAGAAAGAGGAAGTTTCCCATCAACTAAGACTGGAATGCTCTCAATGGGTTCTCCCAGGACCAAGACATGAGGTTTCACCCTTGCAGGCTAGAGAAGAACCAAGCAACCCAAACAGGGGCATGATTCCTGAGAGTACCTTTTAGGGGGTTCCATCCAGTGTTACCCTTCAGCAAAGAACAATTTCTTATTTTTAAAAAAAATATTTTTTTTGCAAAATCTTCACATACATTCCATACATGGTATACAATGGCCCACAATATCATCACATAGTTGTGTACGCATCACCATTATCATTTTTTAGAACATTTGCATCACTCCAAAAAAGGAAATAAAACAAAAAAAGGAAAAACTCATACATACCAAACCCCTCTCATTGACTGCTATTATTTCCATCTACTCAATTTATTTTACCCTTTGTCCCCCTATTATTTATCCTTTTTTTTTTTAATCATTTGTTCATCCCTGGTTAAAAGGAGCATTAGATGCAAGATTTTCACAATCACATAGTCACGTCGAAAAAGCTATACGGTTATGTAGTCCTCTTCAAGAATCAAGGCTACTGGAACACAGCTCAACAGTTCCAGGTACTTCCCTCCAGCCACTCCAAAGCAATACAAAACTAACAAAGGATATCTAAATAATGCATAAGAATAACTTCCAGGAAAACCTCTTGACTCTGTTTGAAATCTCTCAGCCACTGAAACTTTATTTTGTCTCATTTCTCTCTTCCCCCTTTTGGTCAAGAAGTCTTTCTCAGTCCCTTGATGCTGGGTCCCTGCTCATCCCGGGAGTTCTGCCCATGTTGCCAGGGAAGTTTACACCCCAGGGAGTCACATTCCACGTAGGACGGAGGGCAGCGAGTTCACCTGTCGAATTGGTTTAGAGAGACAGACCACATCTGAGCAACTAAAAAAGCTCTCTGGGGATGATTCAGGCACAATTTTAAGTAGGCTTAGCCTATTTTTTGCAGGAATACGTTTCATAGGGCGAACCCAAAGATTGAGAGGTGGCCTGTTGATTTGGTTGTCCCTACTGCTAACAAAGAACAATTTCCTCCTTTGTAGGGACCCAATGCAGATTTCTAGGGAATGTAGTGGAGGCAGTTTCCAGGACAAGTAGGAGAAATTCTTGCTCTCTGGGTACTTACAGCATCCTTGTGGTGGTAGAAAGCAGGTAGTGAGGACCCAGTCAAAGAAGCGCTAAGAGACCTACCCCAGAGTAGTTCCGTATGCCAGATGCAGCAAAGACAGAAGGCCTGCCACAGGTTAGAGTTCAAAAAATCTAAACCAATCAACACAACAAAACAAGATTGGATCTCAGAAGCTCACTTTGGGAAAGTGAGGTATATTTCTTGAAGAACATTCTATTCTTTCATCACTAGGGCCACAAAAAAGTAACTAAGATGTTTCCCTGTTACATAAACCAGAGATTGGCAAATTTTTTCTCTAAAGTGCTAGGTAGTAAATATTTTCTGCTTTGTGAGCCATGTGGTCTCTGCTGCAACTGCTCTACTCGGCTGCGGTAGCACAAAAGCAGCCTTAGACAGTCCATAACTGAGTGGGCATGGCTATGTTCCAATAAGACTTTATTTAAACAAACAGGCAGTCATCTGGATTTGGCCCATAGGTCATCATTTATTGAACCCCGATATAACATTTGAAAACACTAGTTTCTGTTTTCATTGGTGTCAGAAATTAATTTGAGAAGCTTATGGATGACGACCCCATAGGCAGTCTCCTGTTTACCTCATATTGAACTTAATGCATTCATGTCCTACCTGACATGGATCCTTCTTAGGATGGCCCCATGCCCTCCCTGGTGCCAATTTCCTCCTCTGTGGCGTATGCAATCATATGGAGACATATCATCCACAAGGTACATTTCACATTGTAAATTCCCTCGCTCACATATTGAAGCTATAAATATATTTAATGGATTATATTTATATATGTATTTAGAGCATATTCACATGTTACACAGATCTGAGAATCTTAACCCATCTGAACTGTAAAAGTTTGACCAAATAAAATTTTGTGACCTTATTTACAAGCTGGGAGTGGTCATAAGCAAAGAGAAATTTCAGTTTTTTTTAAGACATTAAATAGAAATATTTGCCAAAGGTGTATGAGATGGCAAAACAATGTTGAACAGATCCAAAATCCACAGCCTGTGGAAAGAGCAAAACTGAAAATTTAGAACCTTTATTGTGTTCCTCCCTCTTCCCCACTCCTCACACTGCAGACAATGGCTCAATTATTAGTTGTGCCTTTAAAATGGAGATGCATTCATTTTTTTCCCCTGTAAATATTTATTCAACACAGATCAACAACAACAAAAGTAGCTCAAACAAGATGGAACTTTATTTCTCTTGTAAGGAGAAAGAGATTGGAATTCGGCAATCCAAGGTTGGTGTAGAAGCTAGTTTGGTATCGCCAGGGACCTAGGCTCCTAACTTTCTGGTCCAGCATCCTAAGACTATATATCTTTTATCTTGTATATACATGACCACAATTTTTAAAATAAACAATTAATTAATCAATTAATTAATTTATATGATTAATTAATTAAATAGAATAAAAGTGGCTTGCAGCTGGTATTTGATTGATAAGTAGGTGCTATAGAGGCATAAAGGGAAGAGCGTTCCTGGCAGAGGGCACAGCATACGCACCATGAGACAGGTGAGAATTCAGCTCCACCATGGTTCAGTATCTGAGTAAAAGTCAGCCTGGTTGGGCTTGGACAGTAGGAAGGGACCAGGGGCTAAAAAAGTCACGTTAAAAATTGTGAATTTCATTTTGACTGTAACAGAGGGCCATTAAAAGATTCTACGGGGAGGGCTGATTTCATCTGATTTATGTTTCAGGAAGATCAGCCTGGCTGCCACAAAGAGAAGAGAGTGTTGAGGGGCCGGAGCGGAAGCATTAGGGAAAGTAGTTCCTTAGTTGGGAGAGATGTAGGATGTATGGGAGGTGAATGTGGACAATGGACAGGCTCAAGCTGTGATTTGGAGGTCGAATTGAAGGCCTTGGGAAAGGACTGTATGTGAGAGATGAAGGATAGGTGTGTGTTACAGATGAAATACTTAACACTGAGGACCAGTGGCCAAGAAATCCCATTCTTGGGGAAGTTATCAACCACGGGAGCCTCTGCAATCCGTAGTTGAGAAGGGGTTCCACTTGCTAATGAAGCATGGAGCTTCCTGTTTAGGATGGAAGTGAAGAGTCACAGAACAAGAGAAGGGTTCCTCAGATCAGGTTTTTCTAGTACCTGCTGTGTCCTTACACTAAACAAGGGTGTATGTTAGTTGATAAGCCTCTTCAACCACCAGGGCAAAACAGTGAAAAAAGAGATAGTAAAGGGAATGGGGATTGTTGAAGCTAAGGGAGGAATTTTGCTTCTCAAATCCACATTATCTTGGGACTCAGGTGAGTCACTTATTCTAAACTTAATCTAAAGTTTGTAATTAGTCACTTCAGAATCTGAACTTCCAGCATAGAAGCAGTTATTTCCTGGCGAGTTACTCACTGCTTGGAAATGAAGCCCGCTTCTCTCTGAATTGCTGATCCATCCCTAATCGCAGAAATTGGCCTGTGCCTTTGAGGTCATGCTGGGCTCAGGCAAAAATTACAAGCTTAAGACAGAAACAAACTGTCACTTCCTTGTAAATCAAACAACACGGATGGAGCAAAGCATGAGTCCAAAGGTCAGCACTGACATTAACAAAATGTTTTCCTTGCTATATATTTTAATTATGCGGGTATAACTAGAGATGAATAATAAACATGCTGTAGTTAAGAGTTGTTTTCAGAGTGCTCTGGGCAAGATAAAATGAGCAACTCCATCAGATCCATTGTAAACCTTGTCAAAAACTGCTGTTTGGGGAAAGAGTGCTAAATAGCATGGGCTGAGACAAGATGTACAGAAGGAACATTTGAAAAGTCCAGATCTGTTAGGATATCACCTTGTCACCTCTGGACACAGCACACAACTAGATTTATTTTCTTGCAGCAGTCTACCCCAGTATCCCATTCCCTTACCATTGAAATGCTACAACAACAATGCCAGGGCTCCCTGGGGGCCTGGGTATCTCGGTAGGAGAGTATTGGCACCCAGCTCCACATTCAGTGCTATGGGGACAGGGGCATAATTATCCCATGATAACCCCAGTACTTTGTTCTCCAAATGTCTCTCATCTCCATCGCATTTTCTGGATGCCTTCCTTTTCTACTAAAGCATTTATGTCCATAGAAGTGCTTTAGAAGTCACCCAAGCTCTAAAAGTTAAAGGGAATGAATTTAAAACCACAGCTATTTTACCTACTTCTTGCAAACAAAAAAATAAAAGCTGACATCTGGTAAGTTAAGAAACTTCCCCTGGAACCCAAGCAACTAACTTTTATTTTCTCCCCATGAAAGGGACGGATCTCCATTGGTGGCCCTTCTTATTTACACCACACACATGGTGGAGGCTCCGACATCCAGTTCCTTTAGTATAAACAGAAAAGATGGTCTTTTTCTGTGGAAGTTAATGAATTGAAAAACAAAGCTGTTCTGTATACCCACTCATTCCGAATGAATAAAAGAACTACAGTGTTCCCAGACTTGGGTAAAATAGTTGCATTCAAATTATTTTTTGCCCCTTTCTGCTCTTGCCCTCCCCACCTCCCACCACTCCCCCATCCCTATTTTTTTTAAGGAAAAAAAAGCACTGAATCACCTTATAAGGGCAGAGAGCATTGAGGGAATAGAGCACGTGTCACCAGATCTTATTCTTGGCTCACAGTGGGACTCACTGTGCAACCTTGGGTATCTCCCTCAACCGCATGTGCCTCTGTTGACCCAGCTGTCATATGGGGACACAGATGTCTGTGTGTGGTATCATTGTGGAGACTTTGGCGAAAGGTGCAACGCTAAATGTGGGGTCCATTTTGCTAGTTGTGGGCTGTTTCCAATTTGAAATTGCTCTCTGCTGCTCTGGAATAGGGAAGTGACTGGTGGGTCTTAGATCAATAACTGGAAAATAGATACACTAACAAAATACACCCTAGGGGTCCCTGATCTCTTGGAATTAGATTGCCATGGAAACCACAGCCACCAGTGCTCTGACATTATAAACATAAAGAGTTCATCACAGTGTTGAGCATTTCTTAGTAGTAAATTATGGTCATGGTTTTCCTTGGAGGAATTTACATGATGTTTCTTATGGTGTCTTCAAAGAATAAAGAAGTAAGGGAGCAAGCGTCTTAGGTTCCACCAGGAAACCATCCCTTGTGGTGAAGAACTCAGTGAGAGACAGCCAAGATTTTGTCCTTTCCCTTTGGATTTCATTGTGTTAACCCGCCAGTCACTTGAAGATGATTGCAATTTCTCTGGACTGGTTTCCTTTTTTGCCAGTCACCAGAGAGCAAGTGAGCAGAGCTGAGGCCATTTCCTACCAACCAACAAGTTGTTCCTTGCTTTTTCTGACCTCTCAGTTGAATTCTAGTAGATTTGCATTTCTACCTTCTCAATGGTTGTCTCTGCTGCACAAAACTTTTCTACCTTCTTCTCCACGGCTCCCCGGACCTCAGCTTTCATGGAAATTCTTAATAAATGTCTCCTGGGAAGAGGGAAAAGATTTGTGTTCTATATTCCAAAGCTTAAAACTGAGAAAGGAGGTCCAAGAGTTTGTCTTCCTTCCTACTATCACACTAGCTATCTTTGCACGTAGGTTAAGGATTCTCCCCTTGAGTGCATGGGCAATCACCAAGCTTCTGACCAGAGCAGGGTGGGATGGAAGCCTCAGCCCATGCTTCGCTCTCCCCCTCCTCCAAACACCTCAATAATTCCACCTTTCCAAAGAAGATTTTTATACCTGCAAGACACTGGGAGATTTCACCCATGCTTCTCCTGAACAACCCTTTGAAAAGTTATATGCTCTTTCACTTCTCCATATATGCATTTCAGGTATGCTGGGATTGGGTCTTTTTTTTGCCTACAATGCCTTCTTTTCTTTATCTTCCTCTCCTGCTCCAATTGCTTTTCCACTGTGCTACCAGCATAAAAGAAAAAATCGATCACGTTCTCTTTAAAAATGTCTGATCCCTTCTCCACTGCCTGCAGATGAAGTCCAAATTCCTTTGCATGGCACAAGAGGTCCTTCTTGATCTGGCTCAAGCATTTCTAGCTCAAAAATCTATCTTGGGTCCAAGGATACTTTGTTCCCACTGCAATGACTATTCCCTTCCCTCCCCACCTCTATTTTTCTGGTTAACTCCTATGTATCCTTCAGACACAATACAAATGTGAAATATTGAGGCTTTCCTTGAACACAACTCCCACCTCTGCCTACAGGCAGAGTTAATCACCCCTTCCTCTGAGTATCCCTTTGTGAGTTTCTCTTTGAAAGAAAACATCACTTTGTAGGGCAATTACCTGTTTACATGTCCATCTCCCTCACTAAACTATAAATTTCTCATGGTCAGAGATAAAGTTTTAATTTATCTCTATGGAACTAGTTCCTAGATGAAGGTCAACAGATGCCCAATGAAAAGGACAGGAAATGCATTCACTCAACTGTAGGGTCTGATAAATATATTTTGAAACTATTTAGCAATTGAAGCCACCAATAACTTATATAACGTTTTCTGTATTTTTTGGTGTGTGTTCAGTGTAAGCTCACCTTTACAGCTATTACAAAGATGAAAAATACATCTTTAGGGCAAAGAGCTCATGTAAATGAAAACAATTTTCTTTTAATTATGACTTAATTGAATTCTAGTAGACTTGCATTTCTCTTTGAATGAACTCTAGTGTGATGGTTTGGAGCTAGGGACCCCAGAAAAACATGTTCTTAAACTTAATCCATCCCTGTGGGTGTGAACTCTTGTAAAAAGGACTTTTCGATGAGGCTACTTCAGATAGAGTGTGGCCTAGCCCTATCAGGATGGGTCTTAATCCTATTACTTGAGGGCCTTATAGAGAAGCTCGCAGAGAGAAAGATACAGAGGGAAGTAGCCAGAAGCTGAAAGTCAATGGAACCTGCAAAATAAAAGAGAGTCCAGGCAAGACTGCCATGGGCACTGCTATGTGACAGGGGAGCCCAGGACCAAAGCTTACCAGCAGCCCGCCCCAGAGCAAGTCTTCATGCCTTGATGATTTCTTGATTGGACTTCTCCCAACCTCAACCAGAAGTCAATAAATTCCTATTGTTTAAGTCGACCCATAACAATGAGGTAACTAATGCATCAAGCAATACCACTTAAGCTTCACTAAATGTTTGTTCCATGCTGGCATTGCTGAGCACTCTTTGTGTGAAGTCCGTGGTGCTCTATGACTACTTTTCAAGGTGGGCATGATTAGAGCTCTTGTCTTACAGGTAGGGAAACTGAGAGTTAAGTAGCAAAGTCATGCAGCAAGTGAACGGATGAGCTGGGACAGAAACCGAGACAGGCTGGCTCCAGAGACCCCGACACTTAATGATCCTGCTCGGCAGTCTCCCAGGAACCCAAGGATAGACGAGCATAGCTATTCCGACAGGATCCAGGGCCATGCTAGCATGAGGAATCTGGGCTTCTCAGAGACTGCACCCAGGGCCCACCATAACTTCTATCAGCTCCCTGCAAGCCACTGTAAATAAACACAGCTTCTAAGTAAAAACAATGTTCTTGCCATGTAAACACAAGCTTCATGACAAGAATTCCAGAGAGGCGGCCCAAGCCTTTTCAAAGAGGACACTCTGGAGCCCTCAGATGGCCCTGTTCTCAAGGCTTCCACTGTTAGCCCTTCTAGACGCTCTCTATCAGTCACTCTGAGCCTCTTTTTCTCAAATGTCCTCAGTTTCCCTCTACCTTATTGGTACTGCTTATCATGGCCCTACCTTCCTTAGAACCCCAAATGGACCTCTCTCACCTCACACACATCATGGCCTTGATTTAAGTCCCAGTAACTAATCCTTTGATTCTTTTTACCTTTTCTGAATCACTTGGAAGGAAGACACCAATATGTCTGGCTTAACTTTTCCGGCTAGGCCTGGCATAGGTTGCTGGCTAGGGTGCAGGTACTTGTACTTGAGCCAGCTTTGGAGAGACAGATGGAGAGAGAAGTAGTTACCAAGGGCTGCCTCTTCAGCACGGACTGAGGGCAGGGTGGTCCCCTCTGGAGGGGCCATGGGGTACAACATCAAAACCCACTCCTAGCCCAAATATGCTTTAGAATTAGAGGCAACAGGGTCTTCCTGCCAGTCAGTATCGGTAAAACTAGCTCGTATGGTCAGGTTTTAGGTGAAGACAGATACACAGTCGAGTAGAACTAAAGAGAGTTGAAGGAAGGAAAAACTTGCAGAGATATTGGGCGAATGAAAGGAGACCAGTAAGGGAGAGGGAAGCATCTTCAGACCAGGGGCACTGGAGACCTATCACCATCTCTAGGCCTAAGAGGCAAGGCACAGAGTGGTCACTGGAACTCAGAGACAGCTGTATCTGCAGGAAAGGACCACCCAATAATACACGGCTTCCAGTGAAGGAATGTGGCCTTGGCCAACCTGTGACTCAGAAGGAATGGAGGCTGGGAAAAACCATATCTCTCCCTCCCTCTCCTCCTGCCCTTTGATCTACTGCAGTGCCTTGCTCTGATGAGGCATGTTAGGCAGCATCTGCTTGGCTTTCCTGCTTCATTCTTCCCTCATCACCCTGCTCTGAGCCCTGGGAGGCTGACCACCTCTCTGCAATCTGACAGTCAGGCTTCTTTACCCTCTGGCTCCTATTCAAAAATAGAAGGCACCTGTCATACCAAGGTAACTGCACTGACTTGGTGTCCAAAAGTAGTATATTTCCAGCTCATGACATTTAGTATATATTTAATTAAAGGAAATTGGACTGTTGTATTACAGCACCCTGGAGCTTCAAGTATCTTTTCCAGGAATTTCATCAGAATTTTCACTTCAAGGAGAGAAGCTTGAAGTGAAAGCTTCTAACACTAAAAAAAAGACATACATGTTGGATGAAAATGGTAAGTAACGAATTTGCAAAGACTAACTGTTCAGCTGAGGGGCTGAAGCAGGAATGCTGAAGTAAGACAGAGATGTGATAGCTCAGAGGATGGCAGGAGATAATCATGGGCAGCCAGGAACCACACATAAGGCCTTCAGAATATAAGATGCAATCCTGCAGAGAGATCGGAAGAGAGGAAACGCTGATATGAACTTATCCTAATTTGATGAAGGTTAAGCATCTGTCATTTATTGGAACAGGGGCTTGAAATAAAAATAAAATCTTATGTAAAAAAAAAAATTATACCATATGAAATAAGATTTTTTTTCCAGATCCACCTTTGGTGAGTAGTGTATTCTATACCCACAGCAGATTCTATTGCTACTGTTTTCGGTAGAGAATAGTGCTTAAATCCAGAAAAGCAGTATAACTTTCGCCCTTCCCATATCTGCATTTCCCTTAGCATAGAACTGCTCCCAAAGGAGGATTCTGTCCTGAGTTAAAAGGTGCTAATTGAAGCAGTGTTCAAGTCTATAAAAAGTTGATGATAGAATAAGATATGACACTCAGGGAAAGTTGCTTCATTATTTCATCTTTGAAGGCCCAAATGAAGGCATGTTTAGATAAAAAATACCTCCCAGTGAGTTAAAATGTACTGGCCCTGAGTATATCTGTTTCCCGTCGCTCATGCATGTTCACACAAAGTGGAAACCACTAAGGGATGCTTGATGTTTGCTTGTTCTAGAAGTTAGTGGGACGCAAGGAGGTTGAAGGTCCTGGCATGTGTTGCTAATTTATTTCCTTCTACTTTCCCAAGAGTGGGAGAAAAAATATTTGTTAACTTTGTGCTATTAAAAAGTTCATGCTGTCTGCTTAGCTCTTACCTATAAGTCTGTCAGTTCTCAGACTGAGATATGAGCTTTTATCTCCAGATTAATTCAGTCCAGCTAACAGACAGTTCTGATCGTACGGGGTTAACAAAAAGCTGAGTATGAGTAAATTCTCGTTCCGATTGTGTGTTTTGACATTCTGCTGTGTCTTTTATACTAACTCTTCCTCCTGAAGAGGCAGCTACTCCATTCAGGATAGTCCAGGGGCAAAAGCACAAACCTTTTTTTTTAAATGGACTTCCCTCTTCTCAAGGTAAGCCCTGTTGACATACACATACACACACACTCAATATATTTTAAACTGAAGGAAGGTATGAACAGATTATGGCTGGTGTTATCCTAAAAACCAAGGACTCCAAACTTTCCTAACCTACTTAAGATTAGTGGTGATGGGGATGGATTTGTGTGGGTCCTCTTTGCTAACAATGTCACACTTGACAGCTAAACTCTCCTCTCCTAATCACATGAAATTAAGATGTTGTTCTTTTTTTCAATTATCTCTGGCCAGTGTTTTACAAACTGCAGGCCCTGAAATCAGTACAATAGGTCATGACCAGAATTTTTTTAAATATGGAATAGAATAGTATTGAGGATATTGATTGTGCTGTGTATAGTAAAATAAATATGGGAACACTGCTCATAGCTCTATCTATATATGTATGTGTGTGCTGGGTTCTGGTGTGAAATGTATTTCTTTTGTGGTCGATCTCTGCAAACATTTGAAGCCACCAAACTAAGGTTACTGGATGGCAAAGTCTTCAATTCAAGCTCAGTTTTTACCCTGAAGACCTAGTCTCAATGGAATGGTGCCTGGGGCTGAAGGGTCCTTGATCATTCCCACGTACCCAGTTTCTCAAAATCATTTCCAATCTTAATCCTGTCTCCCCAAAAATGCTGCTCGCTCTCCCTCTGAGATTTTGGATCTCAAAAAAGGTGTTGCCTAAATAACGACCCACTTCGCTTTAGTAGAGAGAATGTTTAAAGAAAGTAGGCTTTGGAGTCCTCTACCTAGGAAGAGGGTTGTTGAAAGTGTAGACCTGGAGCTGATCTCACAGGAAGAATTTTGTTCTGTCCTTTTCCTTCTCACACATTCTTTTGTACTTCCAATTCCGGATGGATTAAACCAAGGCTACAGGGATCTTTGAAATGGCATTGTAGCATTCAAGTCATCAGCTGTAAGAGTACTTTTGCGGGGGTGTAGGCCAGACAACCCTCCCCACAGAGAGTAACCTTGTCTATTTTGTTCATTCTTAAGTCATATTCTACTTCACTTTAGAAGGAGAATGGAACCCCTTCATTTTAAGCTCAAGAGAGAATTTCAACTTAAGCGAAAAAGACCAGCAATACAACAAAACCCAACAAATAATCTTTCATTCTCTCAAACATTTATTGAGCAACTATTTTTCTGTGCCAGGCACTATAGTGGGCTTCAAACATCAGGCTGGGTAGGAAAAGGAGGAAATAAAACAAACTTACTTAGCCTTAAAATGTTGTCTCCAGGCCAAGAGATAGTGCTCCAGAAAAACAATTATGATAGGATGCTATATTTGTTCTCATAACTGTGGGAATAAAATGCTGTAGTTTCTCAGAGCAAGGAAATATGCCTTTACCTGGCAGGGCTGAGGAAGGTTTTAAAAAGGAGAGAGAGGCTGAGGGGCATGGAGCTGACTGGAGAGGAGGCCCCAACAAAGACTGGATTGGATCATAGTGAGCTTGAATTATCCTGAGGGCGACAGAGAGCCAATGTTGGTTTTAAAGCAGTTGGTTGATGTGATTCAACGTCTAAACAAATGTGTTCAATCCAGTTTTGTTTGCAATAACAAACAACTAGAAAAAAATGGATTGTCCATAATCAGAGGACAGATTTAGTAAAACACTGGGAATCCATGCAATAGAATAACTGACAGCCAATAACAATGAAGATGCATTTTGGCATTCATTTGCATAAAAAGAATGGTCTTTGTTGGAATTTTTGGGGAATTTTTTTTTTCACATTTACTACTATGGTACATTCTCTTAAACTCAGATTTTAAATTCTGAATTTGAATATGAATATTTCAAAAATTTGCCTAATAACCACCCTGTGCAAAAGAAAAGAGCACACAATTTTTAAAAAACAGGTAACTCCCCCATCAAAATTTCTTCTGAGTCCATCATATACTTGGGTTCCTTCTTTGGGCTTTACAGCAATGATAATAAAAAGATAACTTTTCTATTTTATTCCTAGAATTTCAGTCCCAGGGTAAAACCTGTGAAACCCTTTATCTGTGTTGCTTTGGTTTGAACTGTTATCTCAGTCTTTTTTTCTCTTTAGTATTCTGCCTCCTGCTTAAATAAACCTGTTCCCATCCCTATCAGATTTGCTTATTGTCAGGCTTAACTGGTTCTGACACCCAGGAGTTCTCTGCCTCCCCAGCATCTATTTTATTCTGCTTAGACGAACACAATAGGAAGGAAGAATGAGTTTTCCTCTGGTTTTGCCTGGCAAATCAGGTTTCTGCCTTTGTGTTCCTCATGCAGCATTTTGCTGGAATTTAGATTTTACTAGAATCTAAATTAATCATTCACATTTGTTGTATCCTCTGATGGCTTATAACAGAGAAAGTTAAAATGATGGGAACCCCCATATCATTTTAAATAGGTAGGACCTAGTACAAGAATGGAATAGAACAGAAACCTCACAAAGAAACTCTAGTATATTTAAGAATTTAGTAATGCATCCCAAATATAAGAATATATAGATAGGGTTATTTACAAATGAGGCAGCATCCCAACTGTAACCCAAGCATAAACCCATTTTGTCCAAATTGTGCAAAGTCATATTCAATTTAATATGCTTTGGAGAATGATATCTATTTTACTATAGATTTTCTTAAACAAATTCATCTTTAGAAAACTTCCCAAAGGACTTCTCTAGAACTATATCCTCTTCCCAAAGATCATTACCCATAGCCGCTACCAAATATCTCTCCCATTTCTCATTCATTCAACTTCTTTACTGCTTTCCCATCCTCTTAGTCAAAGTCTCTGCCCCCTTCCATCTTGTACCACAATGTGCTACATACACGACCTCTGCTTCCAACTCGTCTCCTATGCTAGGGCTCTCCACGATGGCCAGAGGATCTAGAATTTACATATTTCCTGATAATCCTTGTTTTACTTGGAGGCCAGCACATGGCAGCCACTTGTAAATAGAACTGTTTCCTCACTTTGACAGCTTTCTTTGCAAAAAAGAAACAAACCAAGAGCATTTTGGTGGTACAAAGACCTTGTTAACAAATTGCTAAGCAAGGATTATTCAGTAATTGATGGCTGACCCTACTGGTTAACTATTTGGGAAGAAATGTTAGATGTCCCACCTCACATCAGGATACATTCCAGATTGTTTAAAGAGTCAAATGTTAAAAATAAAAACCCAAGTGAACTAGAAAAATATAGATGACTATTTATCTGGTCACATAAAAGCAGGTGAGGAAATCACAAAATGAAACATCTTGGCTATCATTTCATAAAAATACAAAATTCTACAAGTCTTAAATAAGAAATACAAAGAAAAATGAAAAGAATAGCTACAACCATCATGACAGATGAATGTTTATTCTTGCTAACTTAGAAAAAAATCTTACAAATCAATATAGAAAAGATTTCAACAGGAAAATAAACAGAAATTGTTAACAGACAATTCGCAGAAGTATGAAAAGCCAATAAACATTGATACAAATATCAACCTTCATGAAGTTAACATCCCTTGGAAGGGTGATTCTGGTAGAGGACGGTCACAAGGAGGAAAGGAAAGCAATAGTGTGTGGCTGTTGAGATGGCTGAAGACAAAATTCTGTTCCTCTACAGTGCATTGGATGCTGGCCTGCACCAGGAAGATGTGAGAGCAGATTCCCACAGGTGTATCACTTCAGCTCTTTGCTGGGGGGTGTGGAGCCCTGGAGGGAGCATATGGCACACAACATCTGCTCCAGCATTCACAGTGGGTCTTAGGGAAGGCCCCCAACCTCCACCAAGGTTTCCTGGGCCTGACCTTCAGGAACCCATGCCACCATCACAGGTATCTTCTCTTGTTTCTGCAGCCCACAGCTTCTGCAGGAGAGAGTCTGTTACGACCTCATCTCTCATCAACTTGTGTCTTCCCCAGAGAGGCACTGGCACACAGAATTTCTGGTCTGCCTATGCCAGCAACTGCCCATCTCTGCAGCCTCCCACTTTTATGTGAGCCCCTCCATTGTACCTGTGTAATAACAGTCCACCCCACAGAGTGGCTTTTGGTGGGAACAAAGCAATCTGAACCCTCAAAGCAATCTAAACACATTCATTCAGACCAACATTAGCTATTTGGACAGTTTTCCTGATCCAGCCTCCTGGAGCCACAGTGTTCCTTCTCTGCACTTACCTCCCGATAGTCACTCCACGTTTGACCCTCAAATATATAATGGAATTAGGGCTGGAGCTGGGGGGAAGAGAATGGGATGCATTTTGAATAGTGCTGGACTTTGGATTTCCAGCCACTATTAGCAGATAGGACACTCTAGAGTGAGTGGGGACATTAGTTGAACTCCAAACACTCTAAAGACACCTCTCCCCAAATAATATCTTGTAGCTACATAAATAAGGAGCTGTTTTGACTAAAAGTTTTTTGAACTAGTGTTTTTAAGGAAAAATGGTTTGGCAATTAGTTGTACACTCTTTGAACTGAAAATCTTTTGATCAAAATTGTGTGTGTATAGACCCTGAATAATTATCTGATTAAGGCTCAGAAATGGCGAGACTTGGTTGGTTCCCCCTACCAAAAGATGGCTGTCCATTTTTAAACTGCAAACAACACTGTTTGGGGAGTCCTACTTTTCCTCTACTTATCTGCTACCTTTGTGATGATGACCGAGCGGTGCATTTAAGCACAAACAATTAGAATTTGCCCTTACATGTTTCTAAACATGTAAGGCAATGATCACCTTCTCTGTGGACATCCTTTTCTTGGCTACAGTCATAATTTGGTTGACCTGAGATTTTGCTTTGTCAAAATCATTGCATATTTTATACACTCCTAATTGGTAGAGAGAAAAACAGAAATCTTTTAAAGACCCAAGTAATTGATTCATCAGAGAATGCTTAAGCAATTTATAGTTAGCTCTAAGACTCAGAACGTGCTAAGTTTCCAGCAGCTTACTCAGAATTCAGAGCTATTTGGTTCAGTACATGAACTTCTGTGTGTGTGTGTTTCCTAATAGCTAATGTTATTCTGTGACTCACACTTATTTGTCTGCTCTTCTTTGTGGATGGCTTGATATTTCCCTTATATCTAAGTATAGATGGATCTGAATAATTTCTAGAAAGATAAGGAAGTATGAGTTCATGGAATTTGTTTAATCTTCCAGATACCTACAATGTAAAGCCAGAAATCATCCTTGCTACCCATGACATCTGCATCTACATCAATAGGGTTTTTTTTTTTTTTGTCTACTAAATCCTCTTATTTTATGGCGACTCGGCTCTATCCTCTGGGCTGCATTTTAACCCCTCCATTGCTGATTATTACACATAGTAATCATTCCGGCTTTTGGTCAATATCCTAGAAGAAGATTTTGCCACTATCCACCATAAATGATATAACATTTTCTCTTTTTATTAGCGATGAAAAGAAAATGTATGTTGTTTCTAATAAAATAGATGTTGAAAGTGTATCATCGAAAATGCTTCTAGCAATTTAGGAAATAAATTGCCTAAAATTCTTTTTTGCCCTGATTTAAAAGGATCTTAACTTGAGTCTAGGAAGGGCCAAAATTCTCAAGTTTCTCTTGGATCTTCAAAAACTCCCTGTGGTCTTGGCTAGTCCCAGGATTAACACACTTTCCCTAGGGTTTTAGGTATTCCAGGGGAACGCTCACTGCAGGTTTCAGCATTCCTATGACCATCAAATTTGGGGAGATGCTTTTGGTGTCTATTTGGTACCCTGTATCCCTTCAGCACTCACCTTTCTCAGCTACACCTGTGACACCTGCAACCGTACCTGAGGGCTTCTCTGGCTTCAGGACCATGCTGAGCCCACACGTGGGATAGATTGGAAGCTCCAGGGGGTTAACAACTCTGAAGCAGCCCTCGGCCAAAAACAGAGGAAACTGAGGGTTAGGACCCCAGCCTCCTCTCTCCAGTAGATGATACTGAGGCATGTTTTGTACAGTCTCCTAGAGGTGCCTGGTGGGATTAACCCCCTGCTTCTCAGAACAGAGACCTGTTTGCTATGGGGATCCTTCTCTTTTCTGCTCACTCCCAGTGACATCAATTTGTATCTCTACAATGGCTTGTGGGGGAATCCAATCTAACACAATGATTGTAATTGTGGTTGGACTGATTGTTTTATTGACTTACCCTGGATATCGCAACTCATACCTATGTAACATAAAGGTGACGAAATGTGATATTTAGTAGGAGGACCTCATAATCATAGTGATCATTTATATGAGACTTAAGAAAGCTAATTGAGTTGAATTAGGTCAATAGGATAAAGAATACCCAAAGAAGTTCTACCAAGACAGGCCCTCACTGAACTCTTGATTCACCTACTTCCCCAATCTTCTCTTCCTGTGGGCTTCCCCATCTCAGCAAAGTGTCCCCAAGCTTCCAATCACACAGGCTGCTTTTTTTTTTCCTTTGGCATCATCCTTGACGCCTTTCATTCTCACATATACTTTATTGAATTTATCAGTTAATCTTGGTTGCCTCCACCATCAAACTGTATCCAAAATTCAACCACTTCTCCCTTCCTTCTCTGCTGTCACTCTGGTACCAAGCCACCATCATCTTTCACCTGGATTGTTTCAAGAACCTCCTACTGTTCTCCCTGCTTCCATCTTTATCCTTCTGTGGTTTAAACCAAGGCTTAGCAAACATTTTCTCTAAAAGGAACAGAATATAAATATTTTAGACTTTACAGGCCTTACCACTTCTGTCACAACTACTCAATTTTGCCTGTGTTCGATGTACACAACCACAGGTAATAGGTAAACAAATGGGTCTGGCTATGTTGTAGTGAAACTTTATTTATGGGCTCAGGAATTTAAATTTCATGTAATTTTCACATACAGTGAAATGTTATTCCTTTACAATTGATTTTCAATTATTTAAAAATGTACGAATTATTCTTATCTCTCATGCTATACATAAACAGATGGAGAGCCAAATTTTGCCCACAGGCTGTAGTTTGCAGTTTGCCTTGGTCTGATCACACAGCAACCGATCAATCACTGTAAATCCTATATGATCATAACACTCCTCATCTCTGAAACATCCCCCTTGCTTCTCATCTCACTTAGTTCCTAGGGAAAGTCCTTCACTGGCGCACAAGGCCCTGTACAGTGAACCCTGACCCTTCTTGAACAGCCTTCCTTGCATCTTCCTTAATACACTGACGTCCGTTCCATTCTCAAATTCATTGAGAATGCAGTTATCTCAGACTGTTGGCCCTTGCTTATCCCAAGCTCCAAATTCTCTTTCCCTTTTTGCTGCAAACTGCCCTCTCTTCCTTTCTTTGAGGCTGTTAGTCATTTTATTGATATCTTCTCCAGTCTCTGTATTTAAATAGGAACACCACCTCCTACTCCATCTGGCACTTCTGCCCCCTTCCGCAGAACTTACCGTCACTGATCACCTCGTATATTTCACCTGTTTGTTTATTGTGTGATTCTCCACCCCATCCCCAGTGGAATGGTATCTTCATGCAGGAGGGATCTTTGTCTGTGTTTATGTGCTTTAACTTCTGTGTCCCCAGCTTCCAGAACGGCGTCTAATGTACGGTAAGCACTCCATAAAGATTTATTAAATGAATGAGTGAATGAATGGTTTCTGTTCTTTTGCCATTCTTTGATTGGAAATAAGTATACTAACCGCAGCATGTCTTCACAGAAATGCCATGCAAGTGTTTGATTCAGCCAATTTACTCCCCGTTTGGGTTCACACTTGCTTGAGACCTGAAAAATGTTGGTCATTTCCTATTGTCTGTCCTCCCAGGTTTGAATTATCGTAGTGACCGAGAGAAATATGCATCATTATATCATCAGTGGTGTACCTGACTCCATAGCAGCTCAACTTCTAAATGTCCTGATCTACACAATAATAGCATTTCCATCAATAATCTTTAGTAATCATTGTTTCCTTAATTTATAACTTAATTTCCTTAAATTATAGTTCTACAGCAATCACATGAAAATTAAATGTCAATCTAAAGATATGACTCACATTCCATAAAATATGTCCTATGTGAACTAAAACGGGTGCTTCCCCAAAAGATACACCACTTCAGTTTGTACTTTCTGTGTTTTAAAATTTTTTTTCATTATTTAGAGAATACCTTATTAGTTTCTGTACTCAAACCCATGTAGATAAGACCTTATATATTTGATACAGTGTGTTAACCCTGTACAAATGGAAAAAAAATTAAGTTTAACGTTTCTAGACCAATATGGCTGTTAATTTCTGTACAATGCCAATTCAACATGATACAACTGGGATACTTTTTCCAAAGTTGACAGCACAGCTAAAGTTTCCAAAAATTCAAATTATGTATATATATGTATATATATATTTATATAAAAAGACAAATAGCAGTATGTTATGCATCAATAGCAGCAACAGCTTTTCCAGGTTCTGCAGTCATCTGAACGGAATTATAGAGACATCCAGCATACTCCATTAAAAAAAAAGTAAAAAAAACCCCCAAATCCCAGAAAACAGCAAGTTCTATTACTGTTATGGTACCTGGCACCATTAGCTTTTTTTTTTTTTTTTTAAATTTGCATATGGGCAGGAGGCACCAGGGATCGAACTCCTGACCTCCAGCACAGCAGGTTGGAGATCTACCTGCTGAGCTACAGCAGCTGCCCACCATTAGCTTTTTTTATTAGCTTCTCAATCATCATCTGGAAAGAAAAAATTTCTAGAATAACATCATTAAAAACAGGTCTGATATAGCACGGTCACTACTACATATTCTGTGTTTTAAATTTTAAACAAAAATTAAAAACTACCAGCGATCCCACAGAGTGACAGAATTAAAGTAACTTAAGTTCTCATTCTTCCTCTTTAACAATCCCCATGTTATTGATGTTTACTTCCAATCTGCTGTTTAAATGTAGGAATATGGAGCATTGTAGAGGCTGGAGACCTAGCTTATTCTTGAGGCAATCTCACATGATTCCAAACCATTATGAATTTAGTCTTGAATGCGTGTAGCAGAGCTGGTGTGTGTCAGAAGTCAACAGTATAAATGGGTGTTCTCCAAATTAACGTTGCATAGAATATAACGGTTATTAAAGGATATGGACTAAAAATGTGCTGAGTTGAAGCTTTCATTTATGTTATTAAAGCTCAGCAGTAATCACAGGAATTGTTTAGATCTCGGACCTACAAAAGCTTTTCTCGAGGAGGTCTATTTCATCACTGGTGTTGTTTAGAATGCCAGTACACAGTGAAAATAAGCAGACGAGAGCTTCAGTGGGTTTTATGATAGTTATTACATTCTCTTCAAACCATCCACCCCATAGTGCACTAGGGCTGGGCCACTCCTGCAGTCCCATCATTGATAAGCCACTGCTTAGCATTTCACCCTGTGTAGGGGAATCTTCTCTAATCCTTGGTAAGCACGAGCAGCTGACAAACTTACATAGCGTGTTCCCAAGTGCCTTTCCCTTTTTGTACTAGCTGAGCTATCTCGAAATTATAGTAAGTTAGAATTGGAAAGGACCTAAGAGAATGCCTATTTTTTGTGAGTATGTGTTTTTTTGTTTGTTTTTGAGAATGTTTATTTTTTTTCTTTTGTATGCTGTATGCTGGGGGGGTCACATTTCATTATTTTTCCATGTGACTATCCCGTTATTGCAGCACCATTTGTTGAATTTGTTTGTGTTCGTTGCTTTTGTTTGTTTGTCTGGGGAAGTGCATGGGCTGGGAGTCGAACCTGGGTCTCTGCATGGCAGGCGAGAATTCTACCACAACTACCTTTGTATCCCTGAGAGTGTCTATTTTAAACCTCTTATTTTATGAAGAGTAAATTTTATTTACGGAATGCTTTCTTGTTCATTTATAAATGTTTTCACTTCTTTTCTTTTCTTTGTTCCTCAGCCAAGCATTTCAAGTAGGTAGGATAAACATTATGCCCCTTGGAAATCAGACATGTGAGCCTCCAGATGTTAAGAGATGGGCCTACGGTCATATAACCTCGTAAGCCACAGCGTCTACTCTTAAGCTCTCAAAGTCTCGTTAGTCCTGTATTTGCTTTTCTGTTGTTATTGTTTTGTTCTTTTTTAATTTTTAAATATAATTTATGTTTTTTATTCATGGGCAGGCACCAGGAATCGAACCCGGGTCTCCAGCGTGGCAGGTGAAAACTCCGTCACTGAACCACCATTGCCCACCCAGTCCTGTATTAGCTTTTAAGAATTTATGTTGAATTCAAGGCCTTTTGCTTTCAGGGAACTCGGAGGAAACAATTTCAAAATTGACAGAGTGGCTCACGATAGCTGTGATAGCTGTGTTTCTTGAGGGTAGGAGGGTAGCTGTGTTTCTTGAGGGTAGGAGCAGTGCTTTTTTCATCTTCGCACACCCACACAGTAGGGACTCAGGGAGTGTTTGTTTTGTGGGTGAATGAAATCTTGGGAGGGCCTCAAAACCTGGTGTGGACAAGCCCAGGCTCATCCCTCGTGAGCCGGGCACTCTGGGGTTGTGGCCACGATGGGAGTGACCCGAGGACTGTGTCGACAAGGACTAAAGACCTGCATGGATTTAGATGAAAGAAGAAAAAACTGACAACAGTCTCTAACAGCAGTAATGAAAGTGATAACTACCATTTTGAGTGCCTCTTCTGACAGGCACTTTCTCAACCATCACACGGCGGGAAACCCTGCCAAGTTTTGATCGGTGGGTGCAAATGTGTTTTATCCACAAGTGAGGATATGTGTTGTTATAATGTCTGAAGTCAGATGTTAAGCTGGACAATTTGGGCAATGAGAGAGAGGAGGGGAGGCAACTTGTTCTGAGTGAATTACAGGATGGAGTGTCCAGTGAAGCTGTGCCAAGAAAAGGTGATGTGTTTACTCAAACATGCCAAGGGGATGAGTACATACAACAGAGCTGTCAGGGCAGTGAGCAGTTTTACTCTGAAGGTGACATGTTAGGGTGGGCAGCCAAAGGAAGCCTACCTCAATCACGAAAAGTTCTTCTTCCAACTTTCCAAAACTTGTCCTTTAAAAAAGAATGTTGTTAACCTTTTCAATTCTTTTGGGAGTGCCAAGAAAACTACAGAATTTCCAAACGAACTGCAAATGGAGGAAGGTAGAGAACAGCATGTTGGGGGTTTCACAAACATTATTTGCAATTCTTACAGTCATTCTATAACTTAAGTAGAGCCCCATCTGATAGATAAATACACCGACTCTCAGGGTTTAAGAGCAGGAGTGTCCTGGTGAGAATTGTGTTCTGTTTAGGTAAGATTCCAAAGTCTTGAGAAGAAAGCAATAGCATTTTGAACAACAAATTAGGAAACAGTGGTGGAGCTTCAGGGAAGCAGGTCTTTGGCCAACTAAAGGCACGTCCTGACAGAGTTGTCCAAAAGTAGCATGGACTGCAGTAGAAAGTAGCAAGCTCCAAAGAGAAAAATAACTCAAGCACCATCAGGATCTTATCTATGAAGGAGTACAGAGGGGTGTCCAACCCTGCCAGCTAGCCTCTACATTGGAAAATCACAAATAGGGTCATCCGCCTAAAGAAGGGGAAGTTTTCCCATGCCTCTGCTGTGAAGACCTGGGCTGCTCACACACAGTGACCATTTCAGCTGTCTCCATAGGAGAATTCCAGATGCATACAAAGGGGACCCAATGACTATCAGGCCTGGTGATATTGGCTCAATAAGGGACAAGTCCTGAAATAGAAGAGAGAGAGGAAAAATGGAGGGCAGTGGGGACCAGGAAGGTGACAGCCCATGGAAATTGTGTGGGCTGGGATGTGAAACCCCACCACAGAGACACTAAACCCTAAGTTAGGCTAAGGAGGAGTGAGAGAGACCACAAGTAACCTTGAGCTGGGTTGCCTGCCCCTCTTGCCTGCCATCTAAAGCCAGTCCGGGCAGCATTTTCCAATGTGGTGGCAGATGTCACTGGAGAAGAAGTACCTGGAGCTAGCGCTCTGGAGACAGAAGAGCTGGGCTGAAATCGGCTCTGCTTTGTAACCTCCAGCAAGTTCGTTAACCTCTGATTTCCCCATCTATAAAGGGCTATTGCCTCCTTTAGGATGCAAGAGAATCTTTGCAACACGCTTTGCTTGGGGCCTGCTGTTTACCCAGCAGTCACTAAATGGCAGCTGTTACTATTTTTACTATTATTATTTTGAGTTTAGGACTTTCAGAAGTCTCTATTCTCTAATGCCCATTTTCCAACTCGTCAACTCATTTTAGATCAGGGAATGGAGAATGATTTGTAGTCAGAGAACATCCTAGAGAGCACCACGGAAATGTTCTTCCTAGCACTAAGCTGCGACCCTCCAACTGTACAGTGGAGATGATTGATAGGACTTACCTCCAATATGGTCTCTCGGATTCAATAAAATAATGGATATGTTAGCTCAGTGCTTGCCTCAATAAAGTCCTCAAAAATGTTAGCAATTATATTTCTTATTATATCTAATTACATCATCGTCACCACAGTCTCTCTTTTTATTTTGGAGACATTTTTTAATGTTTCAAATTTTATTATCAGGAACAGGCTACTTTTTGTTTCACTAACAGATTACTATTTCCCCCCAAGCAATGACTTATTCCGAATTTTATTGGCTGATAAATAGATATTTACTGAAGGTCTAGTCTAGTTTAGACACGGTTCTAGTATTGTGAAATCTTCATCTTTCCTGCCAGGGTAGTTCAGGACACTGGTTTTTAGTTCATTTATATTTATCATAGGCTCTAACATAGTGATTCTTAACTGGGGGCAATTTTGTTCCCTGGGGGACATGTGGCAATACCTAAAGACATTTTCGTTTGTCACATTGTGGGGTGGGGGCACTGCTACTGGCACCTGGTGGGGAGAAGTCAGGGCGCTGCTAAACATCCTTCAATGCCCCGCAGGCCAGGACTCCCAACAGAGAAGTATCTGATCCAGAGTGTTAAGAGTGCCAAGGCTGAGAAGGGGACCAAGTTTCTACAACTTGGTCAAATATTGCACCGGGAACTTTTTTTTTGTTGTTTTTTTGAGAAAAGCAAGTTGTGGGGTCTCACACTGCCTTTTAAAGCAAAGAACAAAATCACAGAAGGCCAAAGCATGAAAACCTTCCCTCCTTCCCACCGGCTGGACCTCCCTGGCTTCCATCCACCGCTGGAGTTTGAGCAAAGGCAGCATTTTCAGCTCTAACCCAAGCTCCTAACAAATCCATGGAACACAAATCCAAGCACTCAGGACTGTTTGCCCAGGATCGGGAGGGGAAGGAGGTTGTGTGTTTGGGGGTGGGGGTGGGGGGCTGATTATTCTGAACTTTCAACCCTTTTTGGCAATGTTTGCTGGCCAGAAAGCAAAGCCAGCTGTAACTTGGACAGGCCTTTACACAAACAGACAACACAGACTGTTATCTCCTAAATTGGAGGCTTTCTACAATGTCTTCCTATGTGGGCACCAGAGTCGAAGCAGGAAGACCACCCACCGGGAGGCACAGCACCCCCCACAGAGGCCCCTAATCACCCTCCATTCTCACCACCTGTTCTGAAGCCATGTTATCAGATGAGACCGGGCCAGTTAATCACCGTTTATAAGCTATAAACGGAAGTGGCCTTGTCAGGGAGCTGATAAACATTTTGGGGGCAAATTATTCCTGTAGCTGACCGTCATTTGCACCACCCTGGATGGCTTGAAAAGCATCTGTTTCGGGTTACAGGATGTGCAGATGCCCGTTTGCAGGGAGGGGAGCCTATTGAAGTGCTGGATCTTAGGGTCTAGACACAGGCTGCCGATAATGGTAACTTCCCTGAACAGTTTCAGTCTTTTTGGGCACCAGATCTTTTCCCTTAATTCTGATAAAGGTTGGCAAGAAAATTCCAGAGAGGTGCCAAAGCTAAAGTATTTCATGTACTTTGGAATCTCCAGCCTCGACTTTGGATGGAAATGCGTTGATGGGAGTGCAGTTGTTTAAAAAGTGGGGTTTTGCCTGTTTCATGAGCTTTAGGTTTTCTTTTCTTTTCTTTTTTTCCTGCTAAAAGAATGTGGGGATGGATGAGTAAAAAAAATATGGATAAAAAACAAACAGATAATAGGGGGAAAGAAGGTTAAAATATATTGGGTAGATGGAAATACTAGTGGTCAATGAGGGGAAGGGGTAAGGGGTATGGGATATATGAGTTTTTTCTTTTTGTTTCTTTTTCAGGAGCAATGCAAATGCTTTAAAAAATGATCATGGAGATGAATATACACCTATGCGATGATATTGTGAACCATTGATTGTATACCATGTATGGAATGTTTGTATGTTAAGAATATTTGTATGTTGTTTTATCAATTAAAAAAAGAAAAAGAATATGGGGGTGGCATGCTGCCTTTAAAACTGACAGCTGGCAGTCTGAGGCAACTGCGGACCTAGAATGGTGATGGTTGAAGCTAGTGCATGCAAAAAAAAAACATTTCATTAAAACAATATGGTCTCAAATAAACAGGCTTCTTACCTTCTGTTGGCAGCTATTGCATTAACAGGGAATTTTGTCAATAAAAATGGTGGAAGGTGCTGGGGAGAAGGACCCTGGACATTTAAATAAAAATGACCCCGTTGTTTCTTTGTGTGTTTTTATTTGTATGTTTGTTTTTATCTCAGGCATGGGCAGAACCGGCTGATCAAGCTCTAGTTCTCAGTGCTGAAGGATTTCTGCCTTTATCTGCCCTGTGAAGCGAAACTTCAGAACAGATATAACTGTTTTTAGAGGCTCTGAGTTGTTAAGTGCTTGGGCCTCAGTTGGCTCATTTTAGGCAAGGTTAGGGTACCAGAAGGGGACATGGGGGTGCCTTGAAGAGCTGGGTTCCAGATCCCACCTTACTTCTGACTGTGTTGAATCACCTTCAGCAAGTATCTTAACTTTTCTGCCATCCACTTCCTCATTTGCCACAAGGGATGCTTATGGCCCAAGGAGTTTTGAAACCCTCAGGGAGCTCATAATTTCACTGGAGACATAAGAAATTCTCTTGGACAAGATTATCAACTATTAAAGGCCATATGCAAAATGCTGACAGATGGCACAGAGAATAAATGCTGCCAGAGTTTAGTCAAGAGAGGGACAAGTTGCTGGAGAGAGTGGGAAGGCTTCATGAGATTTGACTTAAGAGGGAGGCCTCCAAGGGTGGTCAAG
>PVIY010014932.1:0-55211 GCA_004026745.1 Myrmecophaga tridactyla
GCATTCTCTCCCCACCTGCCTTTCTTCCTCCTCCCTTACCACATCTTTCCACAGCCCTCTGACTTCCTAAACCTCCTTGCCTTGCACCAAACCCCATGATGAAGCCACTGGTCTGGCCTCTTCCTATGTTAATAGGATAAAAAGGAGTTTAGAAAAAGTGGTTTTCTTTTTTAATGAAACTAGTCTTTATTGCCTTAACTAAAAAAAATCTAGTTTGGGATTCAGAAGCGGAACAGTGAATCTTTCTCTTTGTCCTTCCACCACACACACACACACACACACACACACAAACCCGCCCTGTTTCCCAGGGCCAAACAGGAAAGTGCATTAATACATTTCCAAAAGGTGTTATCCACATTCCAAGCACAAAAAAGGGGGTGGAATGGTCAGAGTCCAGAGTCTCTCAGGCTAATAAAAACTTTAAGCTGCAAGTTGGCTAGCCTTCACATCCGAGACAACCATCCCAGGACATGTTCCAGCAGTTCACGTAGCAGTGGTAGGGAGAAGGCTTTTGTGAATTTGACGTCTGATGTCATTGCTGTTTTTCATCTTAATTTTTTAGATGATAGTCCTCTTTTATGTCCTGTTTGGGTATCCAAAAATAGCTTAATGACTTCTTCCATATTAATAAAATATGAATTAGATTTTTTAAACAAGAGGACTTCAAAATAATTCAAAATTTCATACTGTATTTAGGAGCTGATCTCAGACCTTACACTGACATAAGATTTCACATTCACACTTTATATACAATATGAGGCTTCAGATAAGTCCCAAAGACTCTGTACATAATTTCCTAGTTAAAACAATTCTAAACAGAATAAAATTCTCATTTTATTGTTTATATAACTCTTGAGCTCAGGAATTTTGAGTCCTATGAATCCCCCAGAATTGTATGCAATATTTTGTATCTACATTTTTTATGGGAAAGAAATCCAGAGCTTCCTTCAGCCTATCAAAATGGAGACTGTGATTCCCATACCAGTTTAGAATTATTTCCGTGCTTTATGCCTAACAATATTGAGTGGCCAGTCAGTTATCTGAGAGAAATAGAGAATATAAATGACAAGTTCCACTGTGCAATGAAATAAGTAAAATAGGTTCTTATTATAAATAAATCATTAAAAACCATGTAGCTATGAAATCTCTTCTTCCCCAAAGATGCAAAATCAACTGAACTCATTCTCATCTTCCTGAAGCCCTTACTGCCAACCGGAAAGAGTCCAAACTCCTTAGCAAAGCACACAGTGCCACTTACAATCTCACCCTGCCCAGGCTTTTCAGGTTTGTTCCTGTCACTTGGTCCTCACTCTTTTCCCCTGGCAAACCCAACTACTCACTAACCTCGAAATCCCCCGTGCATCCGCCAGCCTCTCCACATTTGCTCATACCACTCTCTCTGCTTGAAATCTCCCTGTCTGGTAAACTCCTACCCATCTGTCAATGCCTCTTCACCTTCCATCTGCTTAGTTATCTGCTTCAATGGTCAATCCACCAGATTGCAGTAGTTTACTTTCGAGTCCTTTCCCTCTACTAGCAGTGACTATCTTGACGATTGGGGCTATCTCATATCCATCTCATGTCCCAGGAACCAGCACAGTGCCTGGCATGGAGGAGAGACTCAATAAATATTGGTTGCATTAACAGATTAAGCAAGAGGATTCAGGAGAGTCATAAAGGTCTGTGGACAAAGCACAGTTCAGTGGCAGGTGCTCAGCCTCTCAGCAAAGAGACTTGAATTCACCATATTCTATGAAATTACCTGGAATGATACTTCATTGACCCAGAAAATTTTTTTTTGCAGATCGACTAGGAACAGGAGGAAGTTATGGTAGCTCGGGCATCTTGCAAGGGGAGGCCCGTTTCCCCTGGAGGCCCGGCTGCACCAGGGTCCGGAGCCCCCCACCCCCCACCCCCGCTGCTTCTCCTACGCACCGGCACTGCCCTCCCTTATCATTTCTTTTTTCTTGTACCTGCTGCTTTCCCCGTCATCGCCCCCACCTCTCCCTACCACACACAAGCGCGCGTCTGCTGCCGTCTTTTCAGACACAGGCCACTGAAGAGGCCAGAAGCTACATGATTTCAGCTGACTTGGATAGTCCTGGGAATTCCCTGGCGAACCAGCTGTGGGCCCGCAGTCCTAAACACAGGATTTCACCGTTTGCAAAGCACTGTCATATAATTTCACTGGACCTGAATTTGGGCCCAGTTATCTCAGGTCAGTAGCTGTGGAAACCTTCACAGCAACTTAAATAGTCTAAGATAAGGTGCCCTGATGAGTCCAACCTGGGACAAAGTCTTTTTTTATTCATAAATTATTATTATTATTATTTTATACGTTTTTATTCACAATTCAAATCACTCTGGGATTTATCGGGGCATCACACTAACCGGGACAAACCTACAAAATCTCATGCTCTACTCAAGATTCCATGTACTTATGGAATTCAATTAAATTGTTCATATAAGTTAAATTAGGAAATGCACTAGTCAAAATATAAATTTTGTACCAAATAAACATCTCTTGCTTTCGTCTCACACAGAAGTTGAAGTTTTAAAATGTGAATGACCATCTATTTTCACCACCCTTCAATATTGACATTTCTTTGTTCTTCCTCATGCAAAAACATTTTTTAATTTGTACATTTAGTCACTATCATCGTACACTCTAGGAATTCCTAGAATATACCACCTCAGTCTTTATCGTCTATCTTTCCTTCTGGTTTCATTTGTGCCCACCTTTTATTTATTTTTTTTAATTTTTAAATAAATTTTTATTTTGATATAATTTCAAATTTAAGGACAGTGGCAAAAAATAATACAAAACCCATATAGAGAACTCCTACGTAACTCCCTCCCAGATGCTCAGATACACCAATTTTTAACATTTTGCCACATTTGCTATATCTATCCATCAACCCATCCATTCACCCATCCATCCGTCCATCCTTCCGTCTGTCCATTCCTCCATCTGTATCAATCTACCTATCTCTCTCTATCTATCTCTAAACATTTAAGAGGAGGTTGTAGAATACTTCCTTGTATTTTTCCTAACAGTTATCAAGTTCAAGAAATTAACATGGGTTAAAGTTTACATTCCAATTTTTATCTGCCCCAATAATGTGCTATTGGTCATTTTCTTATTAGGTCCAGTCTACGGATCATGTATTATTGTATTTAGTTGTAATTATCTCTTCAGTCTCTCTCTCCTATTAATGCAATTTTATTGAGATATATTCACACACCATACAAACCATCCGTAGTATATGATCACTGACTCACGGTTTGTTTTTTTTTAAGTTGTGGAAACATATATATAGCATGAACTTTTCCATCTCAATCGCTCTCAAAACTAGTTCTTTTAGCTCTGTTTGCTCTTTGGAGGCCACATGGCGTCCAGGGTGAATGAAGGTTGATGGTACGTCCTGAGCATGGGTCGAGCAGCAAGTAAAAAAGTTCTGTTATTTTAAAGGCCATAAATGGATATGTAAAAATTTAGAATATATGAAAGGCTATAAAATGAAACGCAAATATCTCCTTCTTTATTCCAGCCCAAGATGCCCAATCCTATACCACCGAGGTAACTACCAAGAGAAATTTCCTATATATCCTTCCAGAAATGTCCTTGGTGTGTGTGTGCATACAGATATATATGTATTATCTTAAAATATTTGTTTATATGTATTAGTATATGTACAAATAAATATGCACGATATATTTATGTATAAATCGTATAAACATTATATAGAACCATATATATTACATATATAAAATCCTACCGATGTATATGATGTACATATAAATATTAAATATGAGTATACATGGATATATAAATATAATGCCAACCTTACATCTAGCACCATAATGGGTATTAAAGGAGTGGCTGGTGATGGGAAGCTGGTGATTGTGCAAAGAGGAGGAAGCATTTCAGCACAGATGGTGACATTATTTCTGCGGTGGCATGCCAGAGTTGGTGAAGTCAATCAGGTGACAGCATTTTTGTTGAAAAAAAAAGAGATAGCTGTTTTTCAGGGCCATACTCCTTCTAGGGCCAGGCTGGATTGGTCAGAGGATCTTTCCCCCAGAGAGCTGAGGGAATCCCAGAAGTTGCTCTGCTGTGATAGCAGAGACCTCCAAGTCTGCCCTGGTTCCTCTGAAACACACTCATCCAAGTGCTTAGTGGAGTCACCGAGGTTGGAATTGACTGTTTATTGACTCATTTCCGTCTTCCTGCCCTACTAGCCAGTGACTGGAGGGAAAGACAGCGTTTTATTCATCATTTCTCCCCAGCACAGACTCATACCTCAGTAACTAGTTGTGAAACAACCTGAAGCTGTAACTGGCACGTAACACAATGTCTCACTTGAAGGTCTCCACAGACTCATGCCGGGAGGTAGATGCTCTTTCTTCCGGAAAGTTATCAAGAGCATTCTCTGCTCCAGACACCATTTGGAAGTAGGTAACTTATCTTTAGTGCTTCTAGCTTCCTCTTTTACCCTTATGCTGCTTTTGAAATGTCAAACTACAGCATGCCATTTGGTGATTTCCATGCTGGTTCCACTTACTTGGGTGGGGCTAAAGGAACAATCCACGGCACCATCGCTTTATGTTATGAGACATTCATGCAAAGTCTAAATGTTTGCTCTGCTGGGAAGAATAGTTTAGGGTCTCTTAGGAAATATGCAGTGACCAAGAATAAAAACCAATAGCAGGAAAGCTGAAAGACCAAGAACTTCAAATCTGTAATCCTACATACACAATTCTTTTTATATTAATAACATTTTATTTACATACACTTAATTAATAGGAAATTAGAAAATCTTCTTTAATTTGACAACACTTCCTTTGCATTTTTTTGCTTTTTAAAAAAACATTTATATTGTATAGCGTAGCATATATACAAAGCAAAGAAATAAAAAAGCAATAGTTTTCAAAACACTCTTCAACAAGTAGTTACAGGACAGATCCCAGAGTTTGTCATGGGCTGTGATGTGATCCTCTCAGATTTTTCCCTTCTAACTGTTCCAGAATATAAGAGGCTAGAAGGCTTAAAATTTTTTTATCATTCAATTGACTTTTTACCTTACTTCTTTGTGAAAAATAGCATATATACAAAAAAAGCAATGAATTTCGAAGCACAGCACCATGATTAGTTGTAGAACATATTTCAGAGCTTGACATGGGTTACAATTCCACAATTTTAGGTTTTTACTTCTAGCTGCTCTAAGACTAAAAGAGATATTATTTTAATGATTCAGCAATCATATTTATTCCTTAAATCCTATCTACTCTGTATAACTCCACCATCAGCTTTGATCTTTCCATCCCTCTCTTTAGGAGTGTTTGAGCCATGGCCATTCTACAGTTTTCATATTGGAAGGGTCTGTCACTAATGTGGGGTAGGGAGATGGAATTATCTGATGTTCTGGAGAGGCTGGGCTAGGTTTCAGGACTTATCTGAACCAGGGACTCATCTGGAAGTTGCAGGTTTCTGGAAAGTTACTCTACTGCATAGAACCCTTGTGGAAGCTTATATATTGTCCTAGGTGTTCTTTAGGATTGGCTGGAATGGTCCTGGTTGGGTTGGCAGGTCATGATAGGTAGCAAGGTCTAAGTGAAACTTGCTTATGAGTGACCTCTAAAATAGCCTCTGCACTCAATTTGAACTCTCTTTGCCACTGATACTTTATGAATTACACTTCTTTTCCTTCTTTTAGTCAGGATGGAATTGTTGATCCCACTGTGCGAGGTCTGGATTTATCCCTAGGAGTCATCTCCCACACCACAGGGGAGACTTTCACCCCTGGATGTCATGTCCCACGTAGGGGGTAGGGCAATGATTTCACTTGCAGAGTTGGGCTTAGAGAGACTGAGGCCACATCTGAGCAACAACAGAGGTCCTCCAGAAGTAACTCTTAGGCATGCCTATAGGTAGGCTAAGCGTCTCTGCTACCTACATAAGCTTCGCAAGAGTTAGTCTCATGATCGAAGGCATGGCCTATTGATTTGGGTGTCCCTAAAGTTTGACACAGTATCAGGGGATTCACTGATGATAAGGTTTAATAGTTCCATAGTCTCTCCCATCCCTCAGGGGACTTTGCCAATACTTTTTGATTATCTGCTTAATATACTCTAAGATGTATCTAGGCATTACAATAATCTATACAGGATTAAAGGACCTCTTTCTTATTCTGGGCTCCGTGTTTCAGTTGTTCAAATGAGCTATACAGATAGGTTGAGTTAGATTATGTACTACAGAAAATTTCAGTTCCAGATCAAATAAACCTTTCTTCCTTTGGTCTCAAAGAGTATGTGTGGTTCTAAAATATAGACACTCATTTTCTCACTCCTGTGTTCTGAATTACTTTAACCCCAACCTGATCGGCTTCATTCTTATCTCTAAATATCAGGTAATATATATAAAACAGCCTCTTGAAATCCATAAATAATAATTACCACTCTGGACTTACTGTGTCTGCTCTAAAAGCTTACAATCTAGGCCTCTATTTTCTTATAAGCATTTTCTAAAAGTGACCATACCATTGTTGTTTTTTTGTTTCTGGCTTATTTTGCCTCACCAAATGTCCCACATGTTCATTCCCATCGTTGCTGCCTCAGGACATTGTTCCTTTTTGTAGCAGCACAGACTTTGTTCATAAGTGTACACCATTGTTCGCCAGTCTAGTTCTCCGTCAGCGCATCCTTCAGCCGCCTGCATTCATCGGGCATCATGTACATACACAATTCTTTAATAAAGCATTTGCTGGACTTGCAAGCAGTATGGCTTGTCTGAAGAGCATGCACTGGAAAACGTGCACTCAGCCTGGCTCTGCCATGGATTCACTGGACAGGAGAATCTAACCTTCCTGCCTCTGGCTCCCCCTGCCCCACTTTGGCCTGAGGAAGCTGTGAAGGGGGGGTCTTCTGAGAAACACAGTAGCTGGCTTTGACTCTCTGTTGTAGCTCCACATGGAAGAATCATTACACTTATCCTGTGCCTCTAGATTGAGCAGAAGTCACAGGGAGATGGACTTTTACCTCGATTTAAGGAAGAATTTTCTAGTGATAAGGGTTTCCAAAGATGGTATAGGTCATTTTGAAAGGTGATGCATTCTTTGTTACTGGAAATATTTGAAATACCCTGAGAGAAAAATATATTAGGTGGCTTCTGCATTCCTTGATGTCTCTTAAGGATGTGATTCTACGACTACTTGGTCCCTAAGACAGTGGTGTCTTTATTCCTGCGGTGATGGATCTGCCCCACACATGCTCTGTGTGGCGTGGTAACCACTGGCCATGCGTGGCTGTTGAGTCCTGTAAGCCTGGCTCGTGTGACTAAGGACCTGAATTTTTTTTTTAACTTTTTTATTGTACAGTATAACATATATACAAAGCAAAGAAATAAAAAAGCAACAGTTTTCAAAGCACTCTTCAAGAAATGGTTACAGGACAGATCCCAGAGTGTGTCAGGGGCTACCATATGATCCTCTCATACTTTTCCTTCTAGCTGCTCCAGAATATAGGAGGCTAGAGGGCTTAAATACTTTTTTATCATCACAATCAACTTTTTTTCCCTTCTTTTTTTTGTGAACATAACATATATACAAAAAAGCTATAAATTTCAAAGCACAGCACCACAATTAGTCGTGGAACATATTTCAGACTTTGACATGGGTTACAATTTCACAATTTTAGCTTTTTAATTCTAGCTGTTCTAAAACCCTGGAGACTAAAAGAGATATCAATTTAATGATTCAGCATTCATATTCATTTTTTAAATCCTACATTCTCTGTATAACTCCATCATCACCTTTGATCTTTCCATCCCTCTCTTCAGGGTTGTTTGGGCTATGGTAAATCTAAATTTTTGATATTGGAAGTGTCTGTCACTAATATGGGGTAGGGAGATGGAACTAGCTGATGTTCTGGAGAGGCTAGGCCCTCTAGGTTTCAGGACATGTCTGGACCAGGGACCCATCTGGAGGTTGTAGGTTTCTAGAAAGTTACTCTAGTGCATGGAACCCTTGTGGAATCTTATATATGGGCCTAGGTGTTCTTTAGGATTGGCTGGAATGGTCCTGGTTGGGGGTTGGCAGGATATGATAGGTAGCAAGGTTTACCTGAAGCTTGCTTAAGAGCAACCTCCAGAGTAGCCTCTTGACTCTATTTGAACTCCTCTGCCACTGATACTTTATTAGTTACATATCTTTTCCCCCAGGACCTGAATTTTTAATTTTATTTAACTCAAATGAATTTAAATGTAAATAGTCACATGCGACTAGTGGCTATGCACAGGACAGACTGCTCTATGGTTTCTCCCAGTTCTAAAATTCTACACTATTCTTCTACTCTCCTCGTCAACGTCCATCATATTATTATAACATCCTCTTTCCTGGACATTGTATATAAAAGTGCTGTTTTAGGACATGCCCTTGCCCTCAAGAAAATGACCTCTGAGAGAGAACTAGAACCTATATGAAAACATTGAACTGGAATTAAAAATTAGAATAGAGAACAAGTAACCTCATGTCAAATTGGAAAGTGCACAAAGCCAGAGAATCTACTGGAGAGCCCCGAAAGAAACATGGGTGTTTTTTAGAAGCTTAAAGGTGTCAACACCAGCCACTGTCCTTTAGCATCTGGCTAGAGAGGTCGGGGACACGGGGTGGAGGCATGAGGGGCACGGGGTGGGGGAGGGACCCTGGGCTCAGGCTCCCCAGCGTGGGGCTGGGCCCAATGGGAGAGCCATCACTCGCAAGCACTCAGTGAGCTGCTATCTTTTTTCCTAGGCAGTTTAAGAGTGATAGAGATTTAGAACAACGTACTAAATTAACCTCAGGCTTCATGCTATTGCACCAGAAAAGGGAAGTTGTTTGAGTTAGAATTTATCATTTTAGATCAGGAAGAGACCTTGGAGATTACATCATCTAGTCCCCATGCTTTACAGAGTAGACAACTGGAGCCTGAAACCCAGGAAAGCTTTGTGCCTCCCCAAGGTCACAGGGCTATTTAATAGGCCACTTCACCTGTGTCAGTAAATTAATATGTAGTAAATCACAAGTGGTTGCCTATCGAAATTGCAATCTTCTTCTAAAAAAAAATAAAAGCAAAAATACTGCTTCCCAAGAGCTTAGAGTGGACGGAGAGTCACGGAGGTCATCCAGCAGATTCCCCAGGGAGCGTTTCTCTGTTGTTGCTCTAGGATGTGGCTGTACCGGGACCCAGCTTGTGGACTGGTCTGAACCGCTGTGGGGCTCCCTCGGCTGACACTGCGTCTCCCCTGGTTTGGTCCAGAGAAGAACTGCCAGATGCTCACAGTTCACTCCGGGGCAATATTCTCACCAAATATGTCTCTGCAGCAATTCTCAAGAAGATAGTCTTCCCTCTTACAATTGGTTGAACACCCTTGTAAGTCTGCTGGAGAATGGCAAAATCTTAACAAACAAGCCTATTTTCTATTTGTCTTCTTGAAAACCATCCATCGCCCACATGAAACCAGTTAGCATGCCTCAAATGCAGAAGGCTTCTAGGTACTTTCTGAGTTTGCTCTGACTCATGTCTTACCTACATATTTATCTTCGATTAAAAAAATAAAATAAAATAAAGGAGTGAAAGCGGCCTCTTTTTCAGTGTAAATGATTTGATTCTTCCCACATTCTCATCTTGTCTCCATTACCATCCCCAACATTCTTTCATTTTCCTCTAAATGGACTGTGCATCCAGAGAACTTATATTTGGAAGAAGACTTTCTATAGAGCATTTAGACTATGGAGCAATTTAATAAAAGGTGTTATGATCTAATCAGATTTCCTCACACATAACAGACTTTCATAGTGTTACTTGCCCATACAAAAACCTAAATTGGCTTTTTACTGGGATCCTTTTGTAAGATTAGAGATGACTTCCTAGGCCTGACAGCCTAGACTGCAATTAACTTTTTTTTCCCCCTCGACTGCTGAAACTACATCTTTTATTCCCCCCACAAATCCCAGCCCAACACATTCTCTGTCCCAGGCAGGCTGCTCTCCTTTCCAGTTTCTCTTCTCCTAAACTCTTCTTTTATATGATTTTCCTTGTGCTTTCCTCAGTTGTCATTCCAGACCTCACTCCCACGACCCTGGGCCAGCACCACATCTGAGAATGAATTAAAGCTGCTTCTCTCCCAGAGTCGCCCACCCAAACCTGCCTAAGGCCACTCGTCCATTCTGAGATTTGCTATTTGGGGCATTCCCTTTATGTGAAAAGGTGTCAACTTTTGGAGCTGGGGATGAAGGCGGAGGCTCCAACCCAAACCGACTGGTTTTACCCGCCTCATTCTCCAGAAGGGGAGCCCTGGGTTCAGGTCGGCTGAGTGCTTTGTCCAAGATCTTACTGGATTAGAAGCCACAACTCCTTGGCCACCGTCCTTTGCACACACCATATTGCCTCTCAGCTTCATATCTATGTCATACTGCAAACAAAGGAAAAATGCAGTATAAAACATAAAGAAGAATTCATAACTGCATAAATTAGAATGTTGCTTAGGTTCCTGTGCTGGTCTGAATCTGTGGAGGACCCCAGAAAAGCCATCCCCTTTGATCCTCATTCAATATTGCTGGGTGGGAGCATTTTGATTGTTTCTATGAAGATGTGACCCATCCAATTGTGGGTGGTAACTTTTGATTAGATGATTTCCATTGAGGTGTGTTTCCACCCACTGAAGGTGGAGTTGCTTGCTGGAATCCTTTAAAAGAGGAAACATTTTGGAGAGAGTCCCTTTTGGTAGAGCCACAAGAAAGCCAGCCGACGCCGCCATGTTTGCCATGTGCCCTTCCAGCTGAGAGAGAAACGTTGAACATCATTGGCCTTCTTGAACCAACGCATCTTTCCCCGGATGCCTTAGATTGGACATTTCTATAGACTTGTTTTAACTGGGACATTTTCTCGGCCTTAGAACTGTAAACTAGCATCTGGTGAAATTCCCCTATTTAAAAGCCATTCTGTTTCTGGTATATTGCATTCCGGCAACTAGCAAACTAGAACAGATTTTGGTAACAGGAGTGGGGTGCTGCTGCAGTTTGCAAATACCAGATAGGTTGGAACGGTTTTTGATGGCTAAGGGGAAGATTTTGGAGGAACTGTGAAGAGAATGATGAAGTCCTGGAGTGCTTGAAGAGACCGTTGATGTAAACGGAACTACTGCCAATCTGGACAAACGGGGACACAAAGGGACAAATTGGAATTTGCAAGTAAGAACCATGGAGGCTCCGGTCTGAAGCCAAGAAACCTTGGCCAGGAGAGTGGACCCACCCATATGCATGGAGCGGGTGAGTTTGCCCTGAAGGGCGAGGATGAGCCTCCCACCTTGTTGCAGTGGAAGAGTCATGCAGCCTCAGGCCTTGGAGAAGGTATAGCATGCTCCTTGGGGGACTGTGGAGAGCCTGGCTGCCACATGGAGGGGTTGAGCGTGTGCCCCAGAAATGGCAGAGAGCCCAGGGGTGGCCCTGATGCCTGGAGAGAGTGGAGCCGAGAAAATGTGGCCTCCTCAATGTTCCCTGAGGTTGGTTTGGAAAGAGGTGGGCCACTGCATAGGCCCTTGGAAAGGGTGGGACTGCCACTTTCTAAAGCTGAAGGATGAATGACTTTCGGACTTTGAAATTCCATGGTGCTTGCCCTGCAGGTTTTACATCTGTGTTTCTTCCAGTTTCTCCCTATGGAAATGAAAACCTGTATCCTGTGAATATCCTTCTTTGCATATTGGCACCAGACAACTTGGTTTGAGATTCACAGGTCCACAGCCAGAAGAGAATTTTTTGCACCTTAATATTGTTTAAGGTGATGCTTGAAGTTGCCAAGTTGACAAGGTGGACATGTGGTAGTTAGCTTCAATTGTCCACTTGGCCAGGTGAAGGTGCCTAGTTCTGTTGCTGTGGACATGAGCCAATGATATGTGAACCTCATCTGTTGCTCATTACATCTGCAGTTGGCTAGGAGGCGTGCCTGCTGCAATGAATGATGTTTGATTTAATTGGCTGGTGCTGAAATGAGAGTATTCAAGGTAGCACAGCCCAAGCAGCTCAGCATACCTCATCTCAGCACTCGCAGCTCAGCCCAGGCCTTTGGAGATACAGAAAGGAATCACCCTGGGGAAAGTTGTTGGAACCCAGAGGCCTGGAGAGAAGGCCAGCAGAGATCATCCTGTGCCTTCCCACATAAGAAAGAACCTCAGTGGAAACTTAACTGCCTTTCCTCTGAAGAACTAACAAAATAAATCCCCTTTTATTAAAAGCCAATCCGTCTCTGGTGTGTTGCATTCTGGCTGCTAGCAAACTAGAACAGCTTCTATTACTAAAAATCAGGCTGCTATCATTTTTGATCACTTACTATAAAGAGGAACTGAGCTAATTGCTCTACAAACATTCATCAGTTAGTGTATTGTGTCAGACCGCTAGACCAATTCCCCGGCCTTCTCTGCAGTTGGACGCAGCCCTGAGACTGAGCTCTGACCAACAGAAGTGGGGCTGAAGTGCCATGTGCAGCCTCCAGGCCTGGTCCGGAAGCATCTCCTTCCACACTTCCCTGTCCTGCCACCTGCACTCTCGGCTGTCTGCAGGCCTTAGGCAGGCCTTGGGAGCCAGCGCAGGCAGCAAACGGCCCCCCATGACGCCCCCGAGCTGGTGGCTGCAGCACCTGCCACGGCGCGCATCGCTGCTCAGGGCTGACAGCACTCTCACGGGACAGACGGCACCCTCCCCTCGCGAATGAGTCCTGACCCACACCCCGTACTTCTTTCTTTTTAAAATCAACACACAGAGCCCTCTTAGCAAGCATCAGCGTGAGGACCTCGGTGGGTGCGAGCGGGTCCCCAGGCCAGGCGGGAGCAGCAGCCGGGCTCACCCCAGCAGGTGGCAACAGCAGCGCCTTCCACCCCCAGAGCATGTGACTGCTCAGACTTCAGGAATGTATAAAAGGAAGCAGAGCCCACGGGCGTGGAGGGGTTTCTGCCTTTTCTCTCACGAAGGATAATTTTACCTTCTTGAGAACTATCATTGCAAGTTATTCAAACCCCTGGATCTCCTGGGTTTTTCCTGAAAATTATTCAATACTCTCAGTACATGTCCTTCAGACGTTGACCTTCCATTGTGCCCACGTGGGAAGCTGCCTCGAGCTGGATCCCATCAGGAAATGTCAGTGAGGAGTCCACAGGGGGCCACCCATCCCCCAGGAGAGCCTGGGGAAGGAATCAGACTCCGTGACGCCTCTCCACGATGACTGGATGACGTGAAAAAACAATGCAAGTTTGAACTGTCCTATTTTTGTCTTTGTATTATCTTTATTTAAAAATTTCTCCCCGGAACACATGTTTTGGGTATTTAAGATAATATTTTAAGTAAATCACACACACACACATCCAAAAAACCAAGCCGGCAGAGGTGAGGCACGTATTATAAAGAATGGGGCAGTCAAGCAGAATTGTTGAAGAAATTGGATCCCGACAAGCCTGGCTCCAAAGTCAGGCCCCACCACTTATGTACAGTGGCAGGAGGTAAGTTCCCCAGCCTTTCTAAGCCTTATTTTTCTCATTTATAAAAAAGAGGGAGGGTAATAAATGGACGCCATAGGTGTCATGAAGCTGAGCTGCTGTGTGAGCTGGAGGCCTGGGGATGCAACTGGGAAGGTGGCAAGAACCAAGGCACATGGTTTATGTTAAATGGTTTAAATAGCAATTATGTGAAAATTATCTTCTATAATTTATCATATTGATCCAAATTATTTTCTGGTGTGTATGCAGCATAAATTCCCAAATGCCCTAGTTTTTGCATTTCTCAAGACTGAGGTCGCATTTTCTTCGTTTTCTCCTCCAGTGTGCCTGGTCGATGGCAGCAGGAAAAGTGCCAGTCAGCCAGGAAAAGCTGTCGAGAGGCCGTTCCATTAGTCAGGGCCTGAGCAAGGCATGGCTAAGAGCCGAATGGTGAAGATGGGGGAAATGCAAGGATGTGCTGAGGAAGGAGTTATTATTCAGCGACGATGGATGGGGGCGAAATTGTCCGCCAGCCTCCAAGATGCCCCCAACGATCGTGGCCTTGGTGGGGTCCCCCGCATCGCGTGCTCATACGCCGTGTGGAAGTGACGGTGAGAAAGTTCTAAGGAGAGGACATAAAAGGCATTTCCAGCTTTGTCTTGCTCTCTCTGGGAGAGCGCATGCTGGGGGCAGCCAGCCGCCACGCCTTCAGGCCACTCAAGAAGTCTTGAAGGAGGGCCGAATATGGGAATGAAACTGTGAGATGCAATAAATGTTCATTATAGATTTAGCCGTGAAGTTTTGGGGTGATTTACTATGCAGCATCGGATGCAGAAGATATCGGAATTTGTCATGATTTCAAGCTTGGGTGACTGGTGGAGCGCATTACCCGTGTTTCTTTCAAAACCCAATTCATACAAGCAAGCTGGCTTGTGACCCACTCCGTATGGATTCCCACGCAAAGAAACAACTCTCTGGCCGCCAAATAGACAAACAATGTCTGTACTTTTACTGCAGGATTTCCTGAAAGTGTCAGCAGGAAATGACCTTCAAAATACTCAGTTAAACAGCCGTTCCCCAACTTCTCCTCAACACCAAATTCACCCTCCAATCCACCTCCAAGACCTTCTCAAGAAACTACACCATAAATTCAAGCCTAGTAGACTTTTATCACTCTCTTCTGTGATCACATTTTGTATCATGTGGATCAGTCTTAACCTCTGTGTTTCAACTCACATTTTCTTATTATTTGTACTTTGTGCAACAATGGAAAGCCCAGAACCACACCTGGACACGAAACATTGTTCTTTTTGTGGGAAGGGGAGAAACAGAGAGTGAGAATATCCTTGTCACAACTACGTATAAGCAAACAAAAATTTATTACTTTCTTTTATTTTTCATATGTATACTCACCAGAAAAATCTGTTACAAGAGGCAGCCTGGTGTAGGCTGGTCCGTTTACTGCCTGTGTGATATTGAGGATGTTGGATGGTATTTCTGTATTTTAATTTCCTCGTTTGCAAAATGACACTGTCTGCTCACTGTGGGGAGAATGAAATGAATTGAAGCAAGTAAGGTGTCTTACGCCGTGCCCATCACATTGGAGGCATTTGATTGCTACTAGAGTCTAAGTGTATCTAAATTATTGGAAATTCAGCATCCTTAAATGTCACACACAAAAGGTAACTGATTTGAGACACTATTTATTGAACACCACTTCTAAAACACAATCTCTTTGTCTCCTGGTATTTTGAGATGACTTCCGTCATGGCCAGCCCAGCCCGATGGCTGTGCGAGGTGGTGGCTTTGAACAACATCCCCTACCTTGGACACGTGAGCTGCAAGCACTTGAGATCTCGTTTATATATTCGCCATATAGGACAAATGACTTCTACGACCTGGTCTTTTTCATGTCTGTTTGCACATTTGTTTTGGATGCTGAACTTAACGTAACGAAGTCCACTTTTTTACAGTTGCTGAATCTCATCCTTGAGCATAAACATTCAATTCAACTCCACAGGCATTTTTTGAGTCCCTGCTATGTGCCAGGCACAGTTCTAGTTACTTAGGACGCATCAGTGTGCAAACTTTCTCAGATACCTGCCCCCACGGAGCTGACATTCTATGCGAGGATACAGGCAATAAATACGGTACATAAGTAAACAGCATAGGATGTTAGAAGGTGACAATTTAAGGGAAAAAAGAAAAAGTAGAGGACAGTAAGGAGGATCAGAAGTGGGGTGGCAGGTGGAAGTTTGGCATATAACAGGGATGTGAAGGTAGCCTTATAGACAAGGTACAACTCGTACACATTCTTGAAGGAAGTGAGGAAGTTGGCGAAGCAAAGGGAACAGCTAGTGCAAAGGCCCTAGGGAGGGTGAGTGCCTGGCACATTCAAGAAGCAAAGAGTCCAGGATACTGGGATGAGAGTGAGAGTCAGGATCTAGCAGGGGCCAGATCACATGGAGCCACGTTGTTCCTTGCAAAGATTTTAGCTTTTACCCCAATGTAAAATCCTTGGAAAGTTTTGAGCAAAGTAATGACATAATCAGACATTTTTTTAAGAATCCCTTTGACTTCTGGGTGATGTGAATTGATGACGGGGTAGGTAGAAGCAGAGAGACCAGTTAGGAGGTCACTGTGATGGTCCAGGCATGAGACAGTGACGACGTGAGTAGAATATCATCAGTGGAGGCCATGAGAAGCGGTCAGATGATATTTTCCAAATAGAGCTGAAACTATGAATACCTCACATAAGTGCTTTCAAGAGTCTTCTGAGGTTAATGGACATGAATATACTCATTTGTCATCTGCTTTTGTAGCTTCCCTCGCTTTTTAAAAACTATTGATTTCTAGATAATCAGCTGATGAGACTTCTTTCAGATCCTCTAGGAACAAAGTTATAGCATATTATCTTGCATATTTAGAAAATATTCATGTGCTCTGGAATCATTCTCATCTAATTGGAAAAAAAATCCTTTTAAACAAATGCAGTGATTGTAAGTTATGGCCTCCATAACTTACAACGTAATTTTCATTTCTAGACCATGATTAGACCAGTTTCAGTGTCACTCTTCCCGATATGTTTCTCAAACTCCCTCTCCTTCCCACCGCAGAAGTGCGCCATTGTGATAGTCTAACCAATGAGCACTGGGAGAAAACCAAGGGGGCCACCATGGTACTTTACAGGTGAATCCTGAGGGTAAACTGTACATCTCAAGTGGATTAGCTGCTTCTTCTCACCCATTTCTTAACCTTCGAGCAGAGAGTAGAAGCACTGGGGGGCTTCCTTCCTCTGCAGCCCCTCTGCTATGGTGCACAAGCCATTTTAGCTTCCTTAAGACGGCAGAGCCTCCCTACACTTTAAATCTCTTTTTTCTATTAGAATAGTTAGGGTTGAATAGAATAGACTAGAGAATAGAATGGAATAGAAAGAAAAATAAACACATCAAGTCAATATACAAAGGGACTATAAAGAAGTTAATAGTCATTAATATAGATGTAGCATAGATACTTTGGGTCACTAATTTCTTTAAGGACAACCACGATTGACCCCTCCAGAGGTGAAACCCCTTGGCAAAAGCCAGCCTGGGTTGGGAATGAGCGCTTTCCCAGATTTCTGGCCTCCCTATGTTAATCCATCTGCCTCTTCCTTTTTTTTTTTTTGCACCCCCTCAGGAGAGTCCTTCCACGAGCTTAGACATGTGTCTCTAGCTTTCTTATGGACCTCTTCATGCAAACCCACCCAGTACATGTCCCAGGCCAGAGACCTGGAAGCCTTCCATCGTCCCCTTCTCTCAGCCTGCGCATCAGTCAGGGTTCCACCGGGGGAGAAGAGCCTTCACAGTATAAGGAATTCACTGTAGGAATGAGGTCATACACAACTGCGGGAGGAGCCAGGGAAGGAAAGGCCTCAGGAGGGGTCTCGTTTGCTGGAGTGGAGGTGGGGAGACTGGTATTGAAGGCTACTTTGCAGCATCCACCCTTGTGAGTCACCAGAGAGCCCAAGAGCCCTGGGATCGCTTTTGGTCAGCAGGGCAGGCAGTCAGGAAGGAACGCTTGGGGGAAATGTGAGGAAAAACTAGAACTACCAGGAGACTAGAATTTGCAAGTAAAATTTGGAACTCAGTTCTGACACTCACTGCATCTACCCTTAGCAGGGTTAGGAAAAGCTGGTCGTTAGCCTGAGAATTGCACATGAGCTCTGGCCAGCACTTGGAGAAACTGAAGTAGATGGTGGGAGCTAGAGAAGCTCTAGTCAGCTGTTGTCCAGGTGAGCCAGCAGGTCTGTGAAAACATGACGGCTTCTATTTCACCTCCACCTTTCAAATCACATCCAAACGTTGTTTGGGGCCACCTCTAACCTAGAGCCATATAGGGAAGGAAATGTGGGGAAATTTCATTCCAGCTTAGCTAAGTGGTAGAGTGAAAAGCCAACACACCCATTACACAGCATTAACTTTGATTCTTACAGGTTTTGTAAATATGTCCTTTCCTTCTCTACTGCCACTGCTTGAGTTCACAGCCTTGGCCTTTTTCTCTCCCAACCTATCAGCAGAGCAGAGATACAAAATGTTTGGCAAGTTTCAGGGTCCTCGATGGAGGCACTTGAGAAAGTCATATATCTGTGCTGAGACCTGCTGCCCCCCCCCCACCTGCTTGGGGCACCCATTCTCTGGGAGCCTTTGAGTTTGGTTGGGTTCATCACCATTGGTGGTATCAATCGTGTCACCCTCCCTGCCCTGCTGACATGAACTGGTTAGTACACAAGCACTCAATCTTCTGCGTAGGCCACAAAAGAGAGCAAAAGCAGATAATTAGAATAGCCAGCATTTACTGTACTAGATATTTTATTATATATGTATATAACCTCTTATCTTCATAACAATGTCTTAATTAATACTCTCATTTTATAAAAAAGAAAACAAATTCACAGCAGCTGTCTTAGTCTGCCTGAACTGCCAGCCCACGTACCACACAATGGGTTGGCTTCAACAACCAGCATTTATTGGCTTGCAGCTTCAGAAACCAGAAGTTCAATATCGAGATAATGAAAAGTCTTGTTCTCCTCCCAAGACTGTGGCATTCTGGGGCTGGGGCGTGCTCGCAAGCCTTGGGGTCCCTTGGCTTCCTGTCATGTCAGTATTCTCGCTTTTCCCTCCTGACTTCCTGCTCCTCGCCGTTCTGTAAGGACCCCAGGAGTCTGGAGTCAGAGCCCCCCTCACTTAGCTGGGCCAACCCTTAACTGAATACAACAGCTTCAGGACACCCTGTGCCACGCGCTCACCCCCACAGGAGTGGACTAAGGTGGAGAGTGTGCCCACACTGGGGGACGTCATTCAATCTACCACAGCGCCCCTGATAAGTGCCTCCATGGGCCGGGAAAGTAGCACAAAAGAGCCAGGAAGCTGGGGACAGATAAGGAGTGGTGGGCGCTGTGGCCAGCTCGGGCGACGGCCACTGCTGAAGGAGCCTCACCAGTTCTAGCTGACGTCTTCCCTGCAGGAAAGCAACCCCTGTGTGACACAAAAGAAATTGTGAAATCTCCTCATTTTAAGTGTCTGTTCAAATGAAAACAATAATGTGGCCTTAACAATATTTTTAAGCTGCTTAACAGAGCACTGACCAAGGCACGTGAGGGCTGCTGACATGCGCCTTCCCCTCTGGAGAGCATCGCCTTGAGCTCCTTGGAGTTACGTGTGTGGTTGCTGTGTCCTCCAAAAGGTGGGCCAAACGCTGGGGTGGGGGGGTCGGGGGGCAGGATTTGTCTCAAATCCACGCTGTCCTGTGGTTGGTTTGGCTGCTTTGGACTCCAAGAGGCGTGCAGATGCATAGGCCACTGTTGATGAGAAGTGGACAAAAGGTTAAAGCCAAGGCACCTGGACAGAAAAGGCCACAGATGGTGCCTGGGAGCCACCGTGAGGGTGACTGTGGAAGCCGAGTCAGTGACTCGCGTAGGGGGCCGGGACACAAGTGTGAGCAGTGGGTGGTGTGGACGGCAAGGAACCAGGGGGCAAGGGGGGAGAAGGGCGGCAAGCAATGAGCGAGGGACAGCAGAAGAGAGAAGCCGCACGTACCTCGCCGTGTGCCCCACAGCCTCATTATTTCTGCTAATATTTATTTTCCCCAATACAGGCAGAGACCTTCAGGCTTCCCCATTAGGCAGGGACAGGCAGTTGCACATCCAAGGGAGGCCAATCCGGGAGTTTCTTCTGGTTTCTGCTTTCACCTGTTTTCTTTTTCCTAACAAGTTACAAATTGTTCCCTACTGTCTTTGCTCAGCTGCTTAGAAAGGTCATGGGTTTGGTTTGGGCGCCCTCAGAGCACAAGCGGGCCATGGAAAGGGTGGCCTAAGACGAGGAATTGCTTTGAAGGCATTCCCTGTCTTCCCAATTAAAGGAGAAAGGCCAGCAGTGAAAATAGGGCCATCCCAGCGACATTGGCAGGCATTCCACTCATTAAGCCAGTAAATTTACAAAGCTAAGTACGCTAGGGCGCTAGTTCTAACATTGAAGGAACAAGGTGTGTGTGGGGGGCAGCGCTGGCAAGGTGGAGGAGCAGCTTGGGCCCCACAGGCTGCAGCCACAGTGCCCTCCGACGCCAGCCACCCCTTTCTTAACCTATCTGGCTCCTACAGGAGGCCGTAAGAAGTTGAATGCATATTCTGAAACTTCTTTTTTCCACTTTGTGCAAAAAAAAATGATGCAATTTGAGGTACTGCTCATACAGTGGCTGTGCAGACATAGGAGCGCAGGTGCTGAGAGAGCGGGGCGTGGGCACAGCTCCCACGCACGGCCAGCAGTGAGAGCCGCCCGGGGTCCCCAGCACAGCCTGCAGCTTGAGGGGGCGGGCAGGAGGCCCAGGAAGGTCCTGGATACGCAGGGAACCTGCTTCATGGGGGTGTCAGAGCCCTGAGGAGGTTCTGGAAAAGACAGCACCAATTTTCATGTAATTCAGAATCCTCCTTCCCAGAATTTAACCAACTCCCCTTTCCCAATTTCCCACTTCCATCCCCGATGGAAAAGATTTAAAAAATTAGTTAAGCCTACATTTTCTCATTTGAAAAATAAGAGGCTTAGTCGTCATCTTCCTGGGTCAGGAGTATTTCCAGGAATACGGTGTAGACCATGGGCCCGTCTCCATAACAACTCCAGGCCCGGGTGGACAAAGACATTTTCAGACCATCCCCCAGGGCAGCACTTCCCATTTGCCAGCTCATGAAAATCCCCTGGAAAGCATTAAAATATTACAGCTACCTGGACCCCGCGCTCCCCGTCGGTTCTGGGTATGGTAGAATTACAAAACCCTCTACAGATAACTCAGACGTGTAGCCAAGGCTGAGAATCATTGCTCCCAGTTGTTAGTGGAATGCAATAAGGAAAAAGCTCAGGAGGAAAGAAAGCCAAGAAGCGATATATGCCTAAAACACTTAACACTATAGAGGGACATACTATAGAAGTTGCAAGGGCTGAAGAGGGATGGAGAGAGGATGACATACAGCTTGATCCTCATGGCCAATTCTAGACTACTCTTGCTCACTGCTCCCTAAAAACAAAACAATTCAAACACCTGCTTTGAATTGGCATGGCATAAGGCCCATAGCACTAGTTACTTCTCACTTCAATCTTTTACATTCTCCCACTGTTGAGGTTATGTTCCCTCATTCTTTGAAATTTTAGCTCCTGGCTAACTACATTTAAAAACTCCTGGCTGTCACTCCCTCTCCAAAATTTCTCTTGACAATTCTTAGCTATTTAATTCTCCACTAGAGAATCCTTCAGATATTCTGGCTTCTCATTCCTTGACACCATCTGTTTCAAAGACCTTGTCTACGCCATTCCTCGGCCACTCACCTCCGTGGCCATACCCTTTTAGACATGTGTCACTGGAAATCGTCTACATCCCTCCATAACCTCAATTCCAAGCACAATCATCTTTTCAACTTATTCTCTCTAGTACCCTAAATCCAGCAATCCTTCAGTCCACTATTGACAACCTAAAGATTCTATACCCTATGATTGTCGCTTACCCACATCGTCATGCTCTTCATCTACTGCTATAATCACTCCCTTTTCACTGTCTTCAACTGGCAAAGCATGGTGATTAGATCTACCTCTCCACCCACTCTGTGCCCACACGCACACAGCTGAGCTTGGCTGGAGAAAAACGCACAATCATGCCAACTGGTCTCACTTAAAATGCATGAACATCAACCTCAAATGGACCCTAGGGCTGCCTAATAAACCCACTAAATTCCCTGGTCCATTCACCCTCCCTATCTCTAACATGATTGTTTAATTTCTTATCCTCTCTTCTGATACCTTCTTCCCCGTCTTCAATCTCAGCTAATGACCTTGCTTCCATTGTCTTTGAAAAAATAGAAGCAATCAGAAAAGAACTTCTGCTTCCATCTCCATATCTACCACCTGCCTGATTCTGTGCCCATTTGTTGGCTTTCTCTCCTACTACCCAGTGAGAACACTTTGTGCTCCTATCTGAGGGTAAGCCCTTCACTTGTCACTGGAGCCCATCTCCGCTCAACCACTCAAGGACGTCGCTGCAGTAGTTTTTCTCCTCTCTCCTATATCACCATTTTTTCCTTCTCTAGTGGATCGTTTCCATTAGCATAAACCAAGCTATTATTTTTTCGATATTTCAAATAGTTTTGAGCACTCACTCCTCCCCAACTACTGCTTCATTTCTCTATTCTCCTTTACAGCAAAACACTGAAATTATGTCTTTCTGCTATTCTCTAATCTCTCTTCTCTCATTCTCTCTTGAACCTGCTTTTTAAAAATTTTTATTGATAAAACAACACACACACAAACATTCTTCATCTACAAATATTCCTACATGGTGTACAATCAATGGCTCATAATATCATCCCATAGTTTTATATTCATCACCATGATCAATTTTTAGAACATTTGCATTACTCCAGAAAAAGAAATAAAAGAAAAAAAAACTCATACATACCATACCCCTTGCCCATCCCTCTCACTGACCACTAGTATTTCCATCTACCCAATATATATATATTTTTTAATTTTAACATTTGTTCCCCCTATTATTTTATTTATTTTTAATCCATATTTTTTTCTCATCTGTCCATACCCTAGATAAAGGGAGCATCAGACACAAGGTTTTCACAATCACACAGTCATATTACAAAAGCTATATCGTTATACAATCATCTTCAAGAAAGAAGGCTATTGGAACACAGCTCTACAGTTTCAAGTACTTCCCTCCAGCTACTCCAATACACCATAAACTGAAAAGGGATATCTATATAATGCGTAAGAATAACCTCCAGGATAACCTCCCAACTCCTTTCGAAATCTCTCAGCCACTGAAATTTTATTTTGTCTCATTTCTCTCTTCCCCCTTTTTGGTCTAGAAGGCTTTTTCAATCCTTTGATGCTGAGTCCCGGTGAATCCTGGGAGTTCTGTCCCACATTGCCAGGGAAATTTACACCCCTGGGCGTCAAGTCCCACACAGAGGGGGAGGGTAGTGAGTTCACCTGCTGAGTTGGCTTAGATAAAGAGGCCACATCTCAGCAACAAAAGAGGTTCTCTTGGGGTGACTCTTAGGCATAATTTTAAGTAGGCTTAGCCTATCCTTTGCAGGAATAAGTTTCATAGGGGTGAACCCCAAGATCAAGGGCTCACCCTATTGATTAGCTTATAAAAATATCAGAAATTCTCCAAATAGGGAAGTTGACTATTTACCCCTTTTTCTCCATTCCCCTAAGGGGACTTTGCAAATACTTCTTTATTCACTGTCCACATCACTGTGGAATATATTGGGGTATCACACTAACCTGGACAAACCAACAAAATCTCACACTCTTTTCAAGATTCCCTGTACTTATGGTGTTCAACTAAACTGACCATACAAGTTATATTAGTAAATGCACTACCTAAAATATAAATTTGCACCAAATAAACATCTTTCCCTTTAGTCTCACATAGAATTTGAGGTTTCAAGATATGGACAGTATCATCCTTTACCCTGTCTTCTGATATACCTTAGTCCTATCCAGATCAGCTTCATTCATATCTCTACTCAGTGTCTGATCACTTTTTCAACTTTTTAAACAGTTTCTGTATGGGGTGCTGCTGACTTTCATAGCTTCAGAGCTCTGACTCTGAGTCTCAGGGTCATAAAAATACTCGAAGTTTGAGCCCGCTTTTAATTATGATTTCGCCCCCCACTAACTCACTGAGACAGCCCCTCCAAGTTCACCTATGACTTCTACCTTGCTATATCCAGCTCACTATGCAGTCTTCATCTTACTTCATCTTACTTACCTACCTGCATTCATCCCTCCCTCTTTCTTCACTGGGCTTCCTCTCTCTTGTTTTTTTCTCCTTTGTCAGCAGCCACTCCTTTGGTTTCCTTTGCCTGATTCTGCCTCATTATGTCATAATTTAAACTTTGAAGTGTCCCACGGCTCATGTCTGATACCTTCTCTTTCTTCTAGCTACACTCACTTCCTTGGTGAGCTCAACCAGCTTCTCAGCTTTAACATCATACACATGGTGATCACTCCCAGATTTATGCTTCCAGCACTGAACCTCCGAAATTCCAGACTCATACCTCCAGCAAACTGCCTACCTGAGTGTTGGCTGTTCCCTCTGCCTTGGGTATTCTCCCAGCAGATATTCACAAGGCTTTCTTCCTCACTTACTCACCCACGAGTCCTTCCTGATACACACTATGAAATAAAGTACCCACCCAGACCCCCATTCCCTATCTTTCACTGCTTCTTTTTTTCCCAAGCAAAGATCAGCCTCTGCAATATAAAGTATTTCGGATCCATTCATTATCTACCTTTACCTACTAGACTATAGCATTCAAAAGGAATGGGATTCTCAGTCTATTTTGTTCATTGCTCTATTCCCAGGTGCCTTACACAAAGTGTATGTTCAATAAATAATTGTTGAATGAATGAGTGAATGATCTAAAACTCTAAATTCCAAAAATCAATGTGAAAAGTATAGAAACCTGCAAGCGTGCTAGTTCACTAACAGAGAGACCTAAGGATATTTAATAGAATCTCCCTATTTACTTCTGGCTGGTGGCAGCTGAAATTCAGCCCACTGAGGCCCAGTGACTCCAGAGAGACCTGGCCAGGGGTAGTTGAGGCTCACCAGCAGCCCTTGGGGAGGCCTGCTCCACGTTTATCTTGGGAATGCGACTTCGACAAGTGGCACCAGTGATTCTCAGAGTGATTCCTGTACAGGGCTTTTGCCACCCAATTCTCTATGAGGTGGGGCTGCTGTCACACACCCATCACTGACATAACAGCATATTAAACGTTCAGTAAAGCCCTGCAGTGGTCTGTTTTAATGCATATTTAATCATGGAAAACTTTTGTTCATGGCCTCTTACTATTTGCTTGAAATACACTTTAGGAATTCCAAATTAGATGAAATAGGATGAAATGCATTAGAGGCAAGTATGGAAAGCACGACCTGTAGAGAAAACTCTCCTTACATCCACACAACCAGCACACTTCAGCTACTTTTGTGAGAAAACACTAAGATGGGAGTAGCTCAGATCGGAAAAACAGCAAGGGAAAGAAAGACCCGGGAGCTGGAATGGTTCAAAGCCAAATACGGAGCACACTGGAGTATTGGAGGAACACACCTGCAGGGCTGCGTCACTAGAAGGGTGCCTTGTAAACCGAGGCCTTTCCCATTGCCAGGGTCAGAGTCTTAACAGATTTTGATCCCACCTGACATCACTGTGGTTGATGCAGCAAGGTGGGAGAGAAGTCGCATCATTGGTACTGGCTGCTAGTTTCCAGGCATACTCTCGTCACAGTGATATTACAGGTGAACCTGGAAGGAAGGAGGATCCTGATGAGTCTATGAATAGAGGCAAGGGCTCTCCTGCCTTCATTCTGGTGGGGATGGAGGATTTATTGACCGAGTTCGCCTGTGTGCGAAACCCTCAAGTTTTTTCCCACACTCGCTGCTGGAAGCCGCTTCTTGTTCCTGCACACGCTACTCCTGAGTCATTTCCAGGCCACCTGTCACCAAAATGTGGGGGACAGGTGTAAGGCCTGGGAACTGACCCAGTTTACCCCACCAGGGGATAATACGGTGACCACATTTAAGAGCAGGTGTGGCAGAACCAGGACTAGAGAAAAGCAAGAAAAAATGATGGTATTGTTGGAAACTATGCCTTATAGGAAATTATTAAAAGAGTTTGGTCAAAATGTTAGAGAAGAGCAGACCACACTGTGACTTCAAGTATGTGAAGGTGTATTTAAGGACCTGAGAATTGTGTTGCTTGGCAGAATTTGGAGGACTTGAATAAATTAAAAGGTGTATTTGCCAAGTTTGATAGCACATGTGCAGATCCCAGAGTTAAGGTTTAAACGAGAATTCTAACAGATAACTCTCACCCTGGGACACTTGCACGTCATAATATCATGGTTCTGCAAACCAGTTGGAAACAGCTCTTTGACAGATGCCATCCTGCCCTCTCTGAGTTGGCTTCTGTGTACCCAAAACAGCCAATAGTTATGCAAAGGGGAGCTCGGCTTCCACACTGTCATAGGGGCATTTCATAGCAAGTGAGTTAATTGCATAATTCGTTGCTTCAATCTTGGCTCAGTAGGGAAAAAGTCACATTAAAAAAAATCTGCCTTAGAAGGATTTTGTCAACTGTTTTCTACAAGTACAAATTAGAGGAAGTTCAAGAAAAAAACTATCAAGATTTCACTCTATCTTTTACATGCCTGAAATGCCTGTCTGTTCTCTTTCTCTTTGTCCTGAGTCTCGAGGGGGCAATCTGTGGCTTTCCCAGATGGAACAGAGAAGAAGAAGCATGAAGCCCAGGGGAGCCGTTCAGCTGCTCTGGTGGTAGCAGTGACATCTGTGTGACAACCGCTGCTTTGAAGACCCTGATTAAGCATGTAGGGAAACAGAAAACAAAACAGCAACTCTTCAGACATAATTTTATCATTTAATTGGAGACTAGGAACTTATTTATGGGTTTTGGACTGCTCTTCAAGACATTTCCTGTGGCTAAAACAAGGCTCTCTCTCTATATTAGTGACTGAATATTGAAACTATGGAGCAGACTACTAGATGAGTTTATAAACTACAAATCTTTAAAAACAATAGTTACCCCTGTGTGGTAGATTGTGGTAGTGGCCCCAATTTTCCACACCTCCTTGTGGCCATAACCTTGGTGGTTCCGTTCCATGCTGACTCTGAGCCTGGCCATGGGATTTGCTTTGGTCACAGAGACAGTAGTAAACTCGACACAAGAAAAGGCTTGGAAAAGTGCTTGTGTATTTCCACTTTCTCTCTTGGACACATGCCACTACCTAAGCAACATGCCCGGGCCAGCCCTTGAGGAATATGAGAGCCATATTAAGGATTCCTGAGTTGTCCCAGCCAAGGCCAACCTGGACCAGCCAGCCCTCAGCCAACCTGCCCTTGATCAGAGTCATATGCGTGAGCCCAGCCAAGATCAGTCAGGCCTAAGCCAGACCGACAGAGCAGTTAAGCTGTCCTGGAGACTCATGAGAGATGATAAGTGACTGTTACTTTTAGCCACTGAGCTTTTAGGATTGTTTGTTACACTGCAATGGCTAACTGATACATTGTGCTTCTTCTTAGGTACTTCAGGAATTCATCTGCTTGAGGGATAATTTCTTAAGGATTTCTAGGAGCTATTTTTGTGAAAACATACTGACGTGTCAATATTAACACCAATCATTTTATTCAGGCAAAACTGTCTACCATTTGTCTCTCCTCTAATGAGATAGTAAGTATTTGAAGGGGGATTATGATCGTATTAGTGGGTAGAATTCATACCCAAAGAAGTTTTAGGGCCACATTTATTCCCTATCTGAATTTCCGCATCACCCCTCCTCTTCTAGCACAAAAGACACCAGCTGCCCCTGCCAAGTCAGGTGATGTGCAGTGCAAATTTCAATGCTTCACAAGAAACTGAGGCAACCCAGTTGCCTCCTCCATTCTCACATCCTCCCTCCATGCCCACACCTCTGCTGATGGCAGCAATGCAAGCCGAGCCCTCAGGAAGGCCACTCCTCTCCCTCTGCCCCTAATAACCCCCAGCTAACAAAAGCGGTGAGTAATTTCCTTACTGCTTCAGTTGCTAACAAATGCTAATAATGCTGTCTGATACAGCTTGAGCATGGCTACTGAAAAAGAAACTACACAAATTATTTTTTAAAGTTATCATCAAAAGAAATGCTTTTCTGCAGGAAATTCTTTTTAACTGCTCAGGGCATCTGCCCAGCCCTGCATAAGTTGACTCTCCTCTGTTAGTTAACAGATGCTTCTGTTTCACAGCCCATCTTACCTTGGGTGCCCTGCAGCCTTCTTTGGGTCAATGTAATTGCAGGGAAGTCACCATTCTTTCTCCAGAATTGTGTTTCTATTTTCATGATGCCTAGACTGTGGGTGGCCTCTTCCCATTTTGACACCCACTAAATATCATTGTCTGTAGGAATCAGGGTTGAGCTGGTGATTAGTTTCCTGCTATATCTAATTATATTAGGAGCATGCCAATAAGCAATTCATTCATTCACTCATTCACTCAATCAGTTGTTCATGTATTCAGGCAACAAATATTTATTAAGTGATTTTCTGTGTGAGGCCTTGTGCCAGCCCTGGAAAGACAGCAGTGAGTGAGACAGACAGATGGGCCCTTAGGCTATGCAGTGGCAGGGGGTGGCTACCTGAGATATCCTTCCTAAAGCCAAGAGGGGAAAATGATCAACAGATTCAACCCAACCCTATCAAGATGAATTCTAGTGCAAAGAAATTGCAGAAGCCTCTTAAGCAGCTGAAGTTCTTGTTCCAAAATACCCTCCCCAATTAATCTTCTCAGATAGATTGATTCAAACATAACTAATATTGTCATGACTTGCAACATCTCACTACACCCTAACGTGTGTCTTATAAACCTTTACCCCAACTCATATAAGGTTCTTTCTACAGAAGCTTGCTCATCGTTCTCACTACCACCAAGACCTCAAAGACTAAACCTGTTTTTATGAACAAACGTTTGCTAATCATCTCAAAATCATGATGGGTCGCAAGTAGTATATGTGTAACAGAAATCATGGAAGGAAAACTCAGTGCAGCTGGAAAACAACCACAAACGCATTTTTGTCTGATGGTGATTTAGTGTCCTCTTCATACATCAAGACCCATACACTTTCATTTTCATGAGCGCACACATGTAATTAAGGCTTTAGGGTTAAGAAGTTTAGAAGTCAGATTGTCTTTTCCTGACACAGTGACCTGATAGCGCCTAGAAAAATACCCACCCAGGCCCAGCCAACGTCTTCTGATGATGTAATGCTTCCTATTTACCGTTCTAAACAACAAATCATTTTCTCTTCCAGACTGGTACATTTTTACACTGAATTCTGAATAATGAATTCAAGAATTCTCAACTTAGAGTTGAAAAAAAAATTCCTTGAAAGCAGTTCTGTACCTTACCTCCTAATTTTTAGCATGCTGGTTAATCTGCCGGTGACGAAGCTGTAGGAAAAATCTCTTTTTGTAGCTATGTAAAGGAAAATGTGGGTGGAGGGAAGGAGGCCTGGTTTGTATCCACCGCATGACTTGAACTGTCAGAGATGGGGAGAAAGGAAATCTCAGCCCTCCCAGGTAGGGATCTGGGGTTGCTTAGAATTCCATTTTTGGGGAAGTCCACACTCAAGGTGATGCAAATTCTGAAGTAGCACATTGACTCAGCATGTTCCTAAGCCACAGGCCTCTCGGGTGACGTGTGCTAGCTGCACGTCATTTGCCCATTCGCTCTTCTTTACCGGGTGACAGGGAAACCATGTATTTTCCCGACCCTGTGCATACACCAAGCGGAAGCCCGCTGGGCCTCTGGTGCGCTCATTCCTGTCCCTGAGTATCCAGACAGCCGCACCTGGCCGTGAATTTACAACTCCGCTTCCCTCCACCGTGTCCCAGCGAGCTTACGGTAAATGACGGAAATGACTCTCCTTTGTCAAAAGTGCTTTTCCTACTTCTTGGGCAGCCAGGAAAACTTTTATATATATTACAAACCTGTGTAGAAATCACCTCGGATTGTCGAAGCTCTAGATCCAATATTCCCTTAGGCACACACTTTTGTTCAGCTGGTAAATTTTAATGTCAGAGGCAGCAGCCACCCTGACCACAAGTCAAATGTATGGATCCACAAGAAAGTTGGATGAGAAGTTTTTTAATCCCTAAAAAATGAAAGAGAACTAAGATTTAGCGAGTTTCTGCTGTGTGCAAGTCGCTATTTTCGTGGAGTTACATAAGTTCTGTTCTTTAAAGAAGAAAACTTCCTTGTCAGCCTTTCCATGAACAGACTGACGGTGTTTACTGTGAATAGTGTAGTTGGAGGCGGCAGAGTTGGTAGAAAACATACGTCTTAGACTTTCTATTCCCGGTAAGTTACACATGATTTCACAACATGCCAGTGCTGTATGCCCCGCTTTGCACAATTCCCATCTCAAACCACATCTAGTCCCAGCGCTAACAAGATCCACCACAGGCCATCTCATCCCCTGCCCAACAGCAACTGGGGGGCTTTGGCAGCAGCACGTAACCTTGATCTTGAACAATCTGTGCTGCCATTTTCTCAGCTCTAAAACGGATGACAGCGATGGCCTCACCCATGTGAGGATTAGTCGGTTTATGGTATCTCATTGACTCTAAATCGCCACTGATTGTAAGAGGCAGCCTAGTTCCAGAGATATTAATAAATGAATTTTATGTCTAAAAATTGATGAGGTACAGTAATAAATAAAATACATAATAACAAGTACTGTGCCCAAATGAATGCTGACCGTAATTATCTATTGGCAATCCAAGGGCCACAGCATAAACACAGGCTGCCATGAGCCCCCTCCCCGCCCCCAGCTCCCGCAGGCCTTGCGTAGCTTCCTCAGCTGAGGGAGAACACCTGGACCCACTCTTGTGGGGTCAGCGTGGGCCGGTGACCCACCAGTCTGGGCCTCGCTGAACAGGGGCGTAGCTCAGGCATTTCAAAATTTTTTTTTTCCTAGCAGGTAAATCTTTTTTCCAAACTAAACGCTACATAGGGTCCAGCATATAATACAGATAACAAGGTTTGCTCTGATTAAAGCAGGGTGGAGGGCACAAAGCTCTGCTCATCCTCCCTTCCCATGTCACACTTCGCTGAGCTGAGTGGAATTACTTGTACCTAATATGCACATCACACAAAACACACTTTTAATGTACTTTTCTCACTTTCCTCCACTTTGTGGTCCAAAGTTCTCCCAATCTGACCTAGAAATGAGACCATTCTTCCATTTCAACCAAGTCACCTCGTAACTGGCCAAAAGTTTGGTTTGCTGCTCTCAGAGGAGACCACATGAAGAAGGCAAACTTTTTTTTCTCTAGCGTTGGAGGTGGAACCTGTGAAAATGGCCTCAGTTCCTAGCTGAGCTCTGTCCCTGAGCTATTATGTAGTTTTGGCAAGACTCTGCCCTTGCCTGCTCTCCCTGCTCTGGTTCTGTGGTTCTAAGCTTGTCAGATGGATACCTGTCAACTCATGGCAGTTCTGCCTCTGTTAGTCCCCACTTCTAGAGCAGGATGAGGTGATGAGCCAAGAGATGCAGAGTCAGGGCTAGAAACCAGGGCCTTCATACCGTCAGTTGCCTGTACACCTTCCTTCCAGATCACCCCAAACCTGGCTCATGCCCCAGGGGGTTCCCAGTGAGGAAGAGGATTAAGACAAATTCAATTTTTAAAAATTTGTATTAAAGTAATTCAAGCACATATTAAAAAAAAAAATCCAATACTCACAACAACGACAACAAAAATCCAATACTAAAGGAGGGTTTGTAGAGAAAGGCAGCAGTCCCTGGCCCACCCCTTTCCAGCCCAGCCTGTTCCTGATAGGCACTCACTTTAGACTTCCGCAACTGTTATATATGCAATTGTTAAAACTCCGGTGTTTGTCTGCTCCAATCTGGGGACAAGACTTTCCCTGGAGCAGTGCATGGCACTGAGTGCTGCTCTCTGGGCACGTTTTCATCCTGACCAGTTTCAGGGGCATTTGGCTGGGGTAGCCCAAGGGCTGGACTGAGGCTGGCAAGCACTTGACTCTGTGTCCCTGTGGCCACACATTTGGGCCTTGCGAACGGGACTTCTTGGAGCAAGTGGGAAGCACTGAGCCCGTCAGAGTCTGTCGTGCATCTGAGCCAGGGCCAGGGCCTGAATTTTGTGTCTTGCAGAAATGTAAGCTGAGACTTTTCTGGTTAGGCCTTCCGAGGAGGTTCAGCTGGGCTGCCCTGGCCGGTTGGGCTCATGAGGGCTTGCGAGCTCACACTCATCTCAGCTTCCAGCCTATGATGACTGACAAGTAAGTAAGGTGAAGCAGGTGGATGTGGGGCCTGTGCAAGGAGCTGCAAGAGCTTTCAGTGGAATTGGTTCATATTTTGGACTCTTTGGTCTCCTCTTTTTTTCTTAACAGATACTTCTTTTTTAAAAAATTAATTTTAGGTTAAGATTTCCCAAATTTACTAACACTATACCCATCAAACAACTCCCTTTCCCCCTTCTTCCATCCTCTGATAACTTCTGATTTACTTTCTGTCTCTGTAAATTTGCTATTTCACATACATGAACTCACACAGTATGTGTCCTTATGTGCCTTGCTTATTTCACTCAGCTTAATGCTGTTGGACTCATCCACATTGCAGCTCCAAACCCCACTCTCTCTCTTATGACTGAATAATGCGCCATTGGCCAACGTACCACGTTTTGTCCATCTGTTCATTTGTTGATAGACACTTGGGTTACTTTCACCCCTTGGCAATTGTGAACATTGCTGCTATAAGCACTGGTGTACACGTATCTGAGACTCTATCCTCACTTCCTTTGGGTATATATCTCACTATGTTTGGCTGTATGTAAGTGGACATTGTTATGAGGAATCCCCATATTGCTTTCCACAATAGCTGCACCACTTTACATTCCCATCAACAATCCACGAGAATTCCAATTTCTCCACTTTCTCTGGGTTTTCCCCAACACTTATTTACTATTAAAAAAAAATAGCCATCACCACTGTGGTTTTGATTTGCGTTTTCCTAATAGATAATGATGCTGAGCGTCTTTTCATGTATTTATCGGCCATTTGTATATTCTCTTTGGAAAAAAAATTCTATTCAAGTACTTTACAAATTTTTAAATCGGGTTGTTTGTCTATTTTTTTTTTTTTTTTTGCACGGGCAGGCACTGGGAATCAAACCTGGGTCTCCGGCATGACAGGCAGGAACTCTGCCACTGAGCCACCATGGCCTGCCCAGTTGGTTGTCTTTTTGTTGTTGATTTGTAAGAGTTTTTATGTATTCTGGATAGTAGGCCCATATCAGATATGCGCTTTGTGACTATTTTTTCCTATTCTGTAGGTTGTCTTTCCACTTTTTTGAAATCATCCTCTGTGCATAAAAGTTTTTAATTTGTTGAGGGCAAATTTATCTATTTTTGTTGTTGTTGCTTGTGCTTTTGGTGTCATATCTAAGACTCCATTGTTGAATCCCTGGTCATGAGGATTTGCCTGTTTGTTATCTTGTAAGAATTTTGTGGTTTTGGTTCTTATATTGAGGATTTAGATCCATTTTAAGTTAATTTTTGTATGTGGTCGGAGGTAGGAGTCCAACTTCATTCTTTTGCATGTAGATAGATATAAGTTTTCTACAATCATTGTTGAAGAGACTATCCTTTTCCCTATGAATGAAATTGGCACCCTTGTTGAAATGCAATTGGCCATAGATGTGTGGGTCTATTTCTGGACTTTCAATTCTATTCCATTGGTCTATATCTTTATCCTTAAGCCAGTACCACAATGTTTTGATTACTGTGACTTTGTAATAAGTTTTGAAATTGGGGAATTTAAGTCCTCCAACTTTGTTCTTCATTTTAAGATTAATTTTGGTTATTTTTGGCTCCTTACAATTCCATATGAATTTGAGAATTGGCTCTATCATTTCTGCAAAAAAGACAACTGGGATTTTAGTTGTGATTGTGTTGAATCTGTAGATTGAGTAGGTTGTAGTGACATCTTAATAATACTATCATTCCATGAACATGGGATGTCTTGCCATATATTTAGATATTCATTAACCTCTTTTGGCAGTTGTGTTGTTTTTAGTGTACAAATCTTTCACCTTCTTGATTAAAGTAATTCCCAGATAAATTATTCTTGTAGCTGCTATTATAGATGGAATTTTCTTAATTTCCTACATGGATTGTTCATTGTGTATAGAAATACAATTGTTTTGCTGCTGATTTTGTACCCTGCAATTTTGTTCAATTCGTTTATTAGCCCTAGTAGCTTTCTAGGGAATTCTCTGGATTTTTTACAAATAGGATTATGTCATCTGTGAATAGAGATAATTTTACTTCTTTTCCAGTTTTCATACTCTTTATTTCTCTTTTTTGCCTTATTGTGCTTGCAAAGGATGTTGAACTTTTATCCCATGTAAAATTTTCTGCCACTGAAGACTTTTTATTCTAATGTATTTTTCTTGAAACCTTCCTTAGGCTTCTCAGGAAGCCTCCGCCCAATAATAAATCCAATTGAATAACTATTACTATATATATATAAATCATGTGCTTATAAACAACCTTCATTTCCTGGATTATCTACACATGAAATTTAGTAGATGAGGAAAATAAATGAAAATAGAAATACTCTATTTAGTGTACCACACAGAATTGTACAAAGCACTTCTTTCCTGGTGGTCTCTGCTGCATATGTGGGTGCATGTGCGGCTCAGGCAGGGTGCATGTTACATGTAAGGTAGCACTAATCGCACGGAGGGCCCCATAGAGGTCTTAGCTGTGGCAGTTCAGAGCCCTTTAAACCAGGGCCCCTCCCCTTCCGAAGATCTACTGGTGAGTTTTGTTTGTTTGCAATTAACACAAGGTAAGAGATCTCTTTCTAAAATAGCTCCTTATACATTTGGAAAATAAATATAAGATAGTCCCAAATGATCTTTTCCCCAGGTACTAAGCAGATATTGCCTGTATACAGTTTTCCCAACTTATATTTCCATGAAATCAGGAGAAGGTAAAAGTGTTGTTTTCTTGTAAAAGGATCATTGATTCACAAATGGAAAAAGTAAAGATCAACTATCAAGGGCAATTTAAAAGAGGCTCTCCATACTCCTTAGTAAGCATAGAGCATTCAATTCACTCTACTTTAATCTAATATTTAAAGTAGAGAATGGACCTCTTTAATAAACCAATTGCAATAAAAATATTTTTGTTTCATTTTATGAGGCGTTAGCAAGAAGCATATAACCCAGGATAGAAGAAGTAGCTAGGAAGAGAGAAGAAAAAGAAAGAAATCTGCAGTGTATGAGTAACAAAAGAGAAAAGAGAAATATAGAGATCCGGAAAGGAAGCAGGAGTGGGCCAGAAAAGGAGAAGGAGGTGGACACTCAGGATTTTCACAAGCTCTGTGTTCACTTGAGTTGCTACCTGCTGGGGATTAGCGGGCTCAGTGACGAGTGTTACCTGCTTCAGCCGCCTTAGTCCTGTGAAAGTAGAATGAACAATAATTACACTAACCACCTTGATTTGCCTGAGCTCCCATTTTACACAGGGGCCTACAAAGAAGAAGAGGAGGCCAACTGAGGCAAGCTGACATACCAGTGATCCTTTGTGGTAGCAATGGAAGCCTCTCCCCTGGGAAGAAGGGAAGGTGTTCAGAGCAAGTCGAGATGAGTGACAGCATCCAGATGGCCGGGACACCCTGTTCCTGCAGCTTGCTAATTAGCCAACTGCTGCTTGTCTGAGGACGCTGCCTTGGTCAGCCCATAAGCTCCCTCGCTCCAGTCTTCCTTTAAACAGCCAGAGAAGCTGCTTGCTCGGCCCAGCCTTCTGAGTAGTGCCCCTGTGTGGTGCTGCTGCTCCGTCTGCGTGCTGCTCTTGCTCAGTAAACCTACGTACTATTTTAGCAGCAAAGTCCTCTTATGCTTTTTCATTTTGGCAAATTGGAACTTAGTTTCTAGGGTTTCAGCTGCTTGAAATTTGACAGTCCTTACATTTCTAAGACCTCCACTCTAAATGTTGAACCGAACATCTACCCCATTAAGAAGCCTTCCTGGAGCACAGCAGTAATAACAGAGCAATGGCTCTGAGAGCTGGGGAAAGACCAAGCCAAGGGCCAACAGTCCCTCACCTCTGCCAGAGTCATTCAAAACTTCCAGTCAATGTACACACAACTGACGTACCTTGACTGTGGTATAAGATTGGATTTATATGCATGTAATTAATATTATATATATATGCACACACAAATAATGATGGAAGTAGTAATGGGACAACTTTGGCAAAATATGCTGACAGGGCCGAGATGACAACTATGACTATAAAAAACATAGTTAAAAAACTATGACTATAAAAAACGAAGGCAATTTTAGCTGGTTTCCTTTGTCTTCCTAATTTTCCTCTCTTCCTACACTCAATTTTCCACCTCATTATATACTTTAAAGTGCTGTGAATTAACTTAAGCAAAAGATCATGTTCTGATGTTCTTTTCACAGTGAGAAGGCTTGAAAAAACATGGAAAAGTGAACAATAATCGATGAAATGAATGTAGATGGTTGTTACAATTTTTTGTCCTATGTTGTCAAGATAACTGATTTTGTCTAGGCTATTCCAGACTTCAGTGGTTACAGGAAAGTCTCTTCGTTTCTTTCTCTCTTCTTTAATGGCTATAAAATACCAGAAAATTATTATCACTTCTTACACTGGACCAGATTATTGTAACCAAGATATTAAGACTGATAAATATTTACGATGACTGAATCATTATATAGATGTCCTTTTTACTTTCAAGTATATTAGAATAGCCAGAGGGGAATACCTGAAATCACTGTACTGTAACCCATCTTCCTTGATCTTTGATAATGATTTTATAACTACGTAACCTTTATCTTGTGATTGTAAAAACCTCCCAACAAGCCCTGCGTGTACTACCTTCTCCTGTTTTACAACTCTGGAGTCTTATGATCACAAAAGACAGCCCTAATGTTTAGTAAAGGAACCTGAGTCAACCCAGAACTAACCCACCCCAATTCCTAAGTTATCTTACTAGATGGAGCTAGGTTAACCAAAATTGGCCCATCTGACAGTCACAGAAGCTTAAAACTTAAACTAAAAGTGGTCAATACCCCATTATAACACTAAAATTCATGCAGTTTTAATACTAAAATTCATCATATTAAGGCCGCTGTTTTCTTACGCTCTTAGCATGTAATCAATCTGCGCATGCCCAATAACAGACCACACCCCACCTCATCATCTCAAGCCATTGTACTCACTCTCCTGAAATCTGCCCTTTTTTGGATGCTATAATACTATCAGAGTTGCTGCAATTCAGGGAGACAGATTTCAGGCCAATAGGTCATCTGCTCTTGCCTCATGGAACAATCAGTACTTTCTCCTTTGAAACCCTGGTGCCATAGATGGGTTGTTGTGCTCATCGGGCAGAGAACCCCACATTGGATGGGTAACAATTTCATGGGAAAAAATAAATGAAAGAGACAATTGAATTTTCCAACCCAGATGGAAAGCTGGCTGTTTAACTAACACAGACAAGACATACATTTAAATTCTGGATACCATTAAGAATAATTTTACGAAGGGAATCCCCACAGTACCCTAAGTACATGTGTCGGCGGCATCTTCTTTTGGGGTCCAGTCTCTATATGGACCCAGAAACTCCACCCGCTGCGTGTTGTAATGAAATTGGCAATGAGGCAGCTTCCTGTTGCAAAAAGAAGGGGTCAGGCTCTGGGGGCAGGTGCCCCAGCACCCCACTGCTACTCTTTTGTGTCTTGGTTTCCTCACCTGTAAGAAGGGTGATCAGAGCGCCTAGTTCAGGCTGATACCTAGAATAAGTCACGCCTGTAAAGCACTGAGCTGTATAAGCATTGTTATAATCACTATTAATGATACTATCTTTTTGATTGGTTCAAGGTCTTTTCCCTGAAGAAGCTGCCCTGTCCCTTTCTTAGCAGCAGGATGCTCTGGCAGGTGCAGCTATTTCTCAGCTGAAAGGCTGATTTCAGGGCAGGCTCTGAGGCCTTTGGACGAATCTCACTGCCTCTGCGTTCTGCTGGCCTCCATTTGGTTACCGGCCACTTTCACTTCGAGCCACACGCACACGCACTGCACATGCGGAAAGCCTTGTGTAAGGCTCTCGAGTAAAGTGAGAAGCATTCAGCACTAAAATTACGGTGGGCACAGTTGACTGTTTTTTTCTTTGTATGGCGGGGTCACATTTCATCCTTCTTCCATGTGGGTGTCCCCTTACTGCAGCACCATTTGTTGAATTTTCTGTTTGTTTTGTTGGTTTGTTGGGGAAGCGCATGGGCAAGGAATGGGACCTGGGTGTCCGGCACGGCAGGCAGGAATTCCCCACAGTTGACTTTAGATGGGCTGACCCAATTGGGCTTCTGCAGTGCCTCGTGCCTGCGTGTAGTGTAAGATAGGATTTACACGCACATGATAATTGCATATTATATCCACTCTTTGTTTTAAAATAATGGTGTTCGGGGGGCCCAGGAATCAAATGTGCAGGCATTTGCCCATAAACTGACTGAACCATGTCCAACCTTATGTACATTATTATTTTTCTAAAATTATTTGCTGTTTTTGCTATGAGTACGATGCAAATTCTTTGAAAGTGCTACTAATTCATAGTGGCCCCTGTCATCTCATTCCTCAGTCAAGAAGATACTAACCCAATTACTACCATTTGCTGTTGTGTGAGTAAGGCCGAGCATTTCTGTACTGAATAAGAGTCCAGGCCGTGAAATATAAGATGGTCAGAGTCAAGCACACAAAAAATTGAAACCTCTGTATGGAAAGGGAACCACAGCAAAAATAATTTCAACACATTTAGCATATCTTTAATAGAAAAAGAGCTCTTAAGGTACATAAGAAACAACCCAACAGATGGGCAAAGAATATGAACCAGGAGGTTTGCGGAAAAAGAAAGAAATATACTAATAAAGATATGAGAATATGCCATACCGAATTGTTGATCAAAGAAAGACAAAGAAAACTAAGGATAAACTAATTTGCCTTAGCAGATTAGCAAATATCTAGAGTATTCAAAATATAACGTGTTGAGGAAAGGAAATTCTCCTGCTGTTGGTGGGAGGATAAATTGTCATGTCATGTTCAAGGGCAATTTGGCAGCTTCTACCAAATGTTTTAGTAGACATAAGCTTTCCACTCAGGAAATGAAATTTGGGCTATATATACTAAGGGATATAACTCACATATGCTCAAACATATAGATGTCTAAGGATGTTCACTGTGAGATAGTAAGAGGTAAAATTGGAAATGAACTAAATGCCTGCCAGTAGGACTATTGATGGATAAGTCACCATACAGCCACACAAAGGAATATTAGCCCAGCCCTTCAAACAAGAATGCCACGTGTGTAAATCCTGCATGGATTGGCAGCCCACTGTGCTTTTGGGTGAAAAAGTAAAGGTGTAGAATATGTACGGTGTGATTAAATTTTTATATAAAAATGCCACATTTCTCTTTCTGTATCTCTTTATCTATTTATATGTCTCTATCTCTAGATGTGATTGTACTTCCATCGATTACTATGTCCCTATTAAATACATAATCCTTCTATATTACTTTATGGAGATAGAAAAAGAATGTAGAACGATTCCCTCCAGGGAGGGAAAATTAGGTGGGGAAGAAAAGGAAGCAATTTTATATCTTGCTCTTTACTTGCTACAATTCTATGGTCTTTAAATATTTTGTTTTATAACAACATGTATTACTTTTATAAATAAAAAGATGAAAAGTGGTCATTTTAAATCCCATTCCTAGAAACAGAAATAGCTGGTTCAGAACATGGGGCCACATCCTGCCTGCCCGCCCCTCCCCGAGACCCTACTCTCCCCTCCGGGAGAATGGGGAGGGATTCCTTTCAGATTATTAGTGCACGCTCAGCAGACACCTCAGGAAGAGGACACAGCCAAGGCCAGTGCTGCATTTTAAAATACTTATCGCTGCAGGTTGGGGGCTGTAGGGCCAAGATGCAGAGTGTTGCATCCACCCACCACCCTAGGGGAGGGAACGAGGTGGCCGTCCTAGAGGAGAGCAGAGCTTCTTGGGGCATAGATACTGGGCAGAGAGTTTGGAGAGGCTGGTGGAATTCATCTCATCTCATGGCATTAGGTTGGAGTGGACCTGGTTGACTCGTACAGAGCTTCCAGTTCCTTCTCCCCGCCCTCCACGCTGCTGCTCACAGTTGGCATCTGCTGTGTAGCCGCACTGATGCTCATCATGGGAAACCAGGCATGTTAGATCCCAGATCCTAGGAAAGGCCTGTAGCTGCTCCCGGGACTCCCTGGGACCCAGCACTTGGGCTGCAAGGCTGAGCTGTGGAAAACGACTGTGTGTATGTGTGTGAGAGCTGGGAGATTTATGTCTTCACAGGGCCGAACTTACGGCATCGCAGAGTAGCCAGCCTGAGCCTAACACAGGGCTTGACACCTCTGTCCCCCAGAGAGCCACAAGGGTTAGTAGAGTGAGCGTGCCCTCCCACTGCCCCCACCGACCATGCCAACCGCAGCCACATCGCAGGCCACGGCCACAAGAGCTAAAACACAGAGCCGGCTGAGGAGGCTTTTGTTTTTCTTTCTCAACATAACAGTGTCCAGGACTGACCCTCTGGTCTGCGAAATCACCCTGAGAGGGAGCACCTTGGAAAGGAAAGGGCCTGTCCTGATATGGACAAGGGGGGCTTGGAGTCATTAAATTGGACTCTTAGAAGGAATCGCCCTCGTTCCAGTCATTTGGGTTACATTTACACGTTATTTTTAACATGTGTTCTGGAAAAGGAATCAAGTCAGTGATATAATCAATAAATGCCCTGAGCTCAGAGGGAGGAGTTAAGGGAGAATACGGTGTTGAAGGCAGGTTTTCTGAGGAGGAATGCAGCAAATCCTTGAGGGCTCTCTCCCTTCATTGCCGTTCCTCAAGTCAAACAAGTTAAGATGCTGGCCCCTGAGAAGCACAGGAAAATACAAAAATTTCTTCTAGTTAGTCATACAGGGTTCATATCAGACTAGAGACTAGCTACTGACTGATTGCAGGAGTGTTAGCTTAATAACTCAGTATGACTCCAAACCCTGGAGACCCCTGTTCCCCGAGTTCGCCATGCAGAATGTCTAATTCTACCTGTGCTGGGCCAATGGTAGTGAAAGCAGAGGGTACTAGACAAACAAGTCACAATGAAGAGCTATGAAGACAGGGCAGAGGAGCTAGGCACAAACACTATCCAACAGTCTCATTCCCAGTGCAGCTTTCCCCATACAAAATCACAAACTGGCAGCATTTATTTCCAGATTTTAGCTCCTTCCCTTTATTGCTTTCATCCTAATCTTTCCTCCCTGGCTAGAAGCTTCCATTCAGTTCCCCAGCCTCATTACTACCCTGACCAGGTATTCTACAAGCAGAACCCAAAACAGAAAATTATTGAAATATGTCTGTGAATCTCTTTGGGTAGGTGAATGCGTTTTCCTGTTCTCATGATGATGGCCTGGGTTATTCTCCTGGAAAGAACCCAAGTAGAAATCCCCACCACTTCACTCCAAGGCACCAAACAAACATGGAAGCTGAGTGAAAGCAGCAGGCTTGCTGTTCAAAGGTGCCTTCCAGCCAGACGGCTGTGTCCAAGTTCCCCTGTACAGAATTCCTGGAGCCCTCACACTCATGTGCCTGGGGTGAACATGTTAAAGAAACGTGATAAGCACGTACCTCACAGAGGTCTTTGGAGGTCAGAAAATGAAAATCACAGTTACAAGACATTTTCAAAAGCACTAGTTCTTACCCCTAGGGAATCTGATAAAATTTAAGGTTCTCTCCTTCCCACAAACATAAACGTAAAAATTTGCAAATAATTTCAGGAGGCTCGTGGACCTTTGAATCACATTTATGGAGCCTGGGGGGACACAGATGTCAAAATAAGCTTCTCGGTACTGATGGAAAGGGCCAGAGCGGACGCGGTCATCAGGGCTTTATACGTTGGGCTTGGATGGGCCCTGTTGGAAAAATGTAAAATAAACAGCTTGCCTGTCATTTTATCCCCCTTCTTCCATCATCCCCATTTTCTCTTTCTCTGTGCTTAAGAATAAATCCTATAGCCTAGTCTTGCTCTTTACTTGGATATAACTAATTTCAGTTGAGGCTTATGTGTGACCACTTCCAGACAAAATAGCCCTGCAATAACACAACATATGCATTCCTAAAGATCACTGCACTAGATAAAAGCACACAATAAAAACTACAGGAGTTTTGGAGAAAATGAAGCTAGGATTATGTTTTGAGTTATGTACCCCATCCCAAATGATTTGTTGAAATCCCAACTGCCAGTACATCAGAATGTGACCATTTTGGGCAATAAGGTGGTTATAGATGGAAATAATTCATATGAGGCCACATCAGTGTAGGGTGGCCTCTAATCCAATATGATGTGTGCTCTTCTAAGAGAAGACACAGCAGACCCTGGGAGAAGGCCACGTGAGGTCGAAGGCCAGCGGCTGGAGTGTTACACCCACAAACCAGGGAGCAGTGAGGCTGCCAACCCACGTCAGAGCTGGAGAGGCGAGGAAGGGTCCTGCTTTGTGGGTTCTGACGGGGCATGGCGTTACTCACAGTTGACCTTGGACTTCTAGTCTCCTTGATGATGACAGACTAAATTTCTGTTATTTTAAGCCCCCCAGTTTGTAGTATTTTGTTACAACAGCCTTAGGAAACTAAGGGCACAACACTTAAAAACTTCACCAGTGGCACATAATAAAAAAGATAGGAATCTAATAAAAATGACAACACAGTTTTGTACATGTTAAATGGTTAAGAAGCCCATAAATACTACCACAAATATGGCCCTTCATCTGGAAAAGGACGTGAGCTTGTTTGTGGAGGTGGGTGTAAGAAGGGTTGCAGCGTGTGAGGTATTGAGAAACGGTAGAAGAAGGGCTCTCTGGGGTGGAAAGTTGCAACACCAGAAGTGGAGGGGGTGGCTGAGAGCACGCCCATGAACTGAGGTGCTGGGGATGACTTGGGGTGCAGGCATGTGCATTTTGCTCATTCCTCTGTGATTCAGTTGAGCTGAGTTGCTTTTTCTGCATTCACCAGTGTTTCTTGCAGACAAACCACATATAAGCAAACACGTAAGCAAGCACAAATTTCATACTATGCTCAAATTGTTCCCTAGTATACCAATTGCATTGGTTGGAATAAATCTGCATTTTCAAAATAAGCATTGTAGCAGAACTGATCCTATTCAGATTATAAAAATGATTTTAAAGAATAAAAAGCAATTAAGACAAAAAAATGACTCTGTAAAGGTAGCAGTAAGATTAGTATTTCTGAGCAGAGAATAATCTATTCTGCCTGCATACCTCAGAGAAACCCAGGCCTCCTTGCCCCCACCATAAAGCCCATTCAGAAAGACAAGTTGGCCTCCATAACTTTGAAACATTTTGAGCAAACTTTTCTCAGGGCTGGGGAGAGGTTGTTAGAACCTTACCAAACTTCCTGGGGAGTTTATCCCTGAAGTCCCATACCATGTGGCAGTTGCATTAACCTTACTTTCCTCTCTACTTTATTTTGCCCTTCACCTGCTCCCCTGACCCCCAAAACCCAACAAAATGTCAGCCTTTGATGGGTCTCACTTTACCACTCTTTCCCACTTCTGCATTTTTTCCAAGACTCAAAACTCCATATGCAAGAGTCATAATTCAATGTGTAAGTTTACTATTGCTGCTGCAACAAACCACTGTACACTTAGTGGCTTAAAATGTCAGAAATTAATTATTTTACAGTTCTGGAGATCAGAAGTCCAAAATGTTTGGACATAATTTAGTCAGCTTACAGACAATATCCCACCCATCTATGGCTCCATTGGCTGCTTGAACACCATTGCTTCAGAACAAAGATCGGATATAATCTATAATTATGATGTATACACTCATCCAATCTTATACCATGGCCAGGGTAGAGAATCCCGAAATGGTGTCCGGGAATTGAAAGTTGGCTGTGTTCTCTAGGCATTTAGAGCTTCTTCAGCCTCTTCCGTGGTCAGCAGGCAAAGCTCCTGGAATGTCACCACGCTGTGCAGTAAGCCTCATTTGAAATGTTTCATTTAAGCCTCATGAGAACTCTGTGAGTTACCTTCTTTTTACAATAACACACCTGGTGTCATTTGACCTACGAAATGTTAGGGCCTGGATCTGAACTTAAGCACTCTGCTTTAGAAACTAAACTCTTATGGTTAATGTCCTCATGGAGACTCTCACCTGTTTGGGCAGATGAGGAACGCACGTGCCAAGCTGTACGTGGGCACCGCTGAGGTGACAGGCGGCCATCCCAGCCCGTGTGCATTCGCGAGCTCCCACAGACCCCTCCTGTCCAGACTTTAATTGTGCTAGGGATGGCTTCGTGACCACATTGTAAGGATTCTCATCTACTCTATAAGGCCAAATCTATATACTCTGGAACAGATGTTTTATGATCAGAGGATTAGAGTCAACTGTCAGAGCAGATCAAGTCCACATTTCGATGTATCTTGGCCACAGAAAATTCAAGAATAAACTGTTGTCATGAAATACGTAATTAAATAGATGTTTAAATGAATGAATAAATAAAATCTATATCAATAGTTGCATCTGTAAGACGTGACTGACAGTGGTACAAGATTCTATTTCTTGCTAGAAAATTATATTCAACTTTCTCAAGTGGGTAAGGAGTCAAAGAAGGACAGTTGCAGAGGAGAGGAAGGTCATAAAACCATTTCTGGGCTTCCAGTCTGTCATTAGCCTTTCCTTGATCTTCGATACAGTAGGAATTGTTGATCACACCCAGGGGAAATATTGCCTACAGAAACTAATAACACTCACAAAAAGAAAGAAATCATTTATGGGTGTTTTGGGTTTTATTATTTGAAAATATTTTTGGAGTAGGAATGAGTATTAGCACATTTCTCTCATTTAATTGATACATTATGTAAAGCAGATGGCCATTAGAGTTTTAATTTCTAAAAGGAAGTGGATTGGGAGAATGGAGATGAATGTTTTACAGGGTCCCTTAGAATAATTTATGATATTTATAAATCAAATTGTTAAACAAAATGTTTAAAGTGAAGATTAACGTTATTTAAAGGCGTTTTGGTGAAGAGTTATAAGCTAATTCTATTTTACACTCTTATTCATTGACAAGAAACTAAAATACTCTTGCTAATTTCAAAACACTTCCAATATAGAAAGTCTCCTAAAAGGTAGCCTCTCCTCCCAGCTTCTCAATGGGATACTAAATGAATTCAGTCAAAAGACATATTTATTACCATAAGAAAAAGTCCTGCAAGAAAGCACATGCACCCTTTACTCATTATTGAAGAGCCCTTATGAGTGTGCGCCCTGGCCGTCAGAGGGGACAGGTAAGATGCTGGGGAAGCAGATAAAAAAAAGATCAAAGTGTTTTTATTTACTTCTTTGAAGTTTTGTAATACCTCCTGCTCACCATGCACACTTCTTGATTCAAGCTGAAGACTGGAATTCACCCAGTTCTCTCTTTTTCCTTCTAATGTGCAGAATGGGCACATTTCATTGACTCCAGCTATCCCTGCCCCCACGCATTAGTACGCGCACACGTGTACCTAGCCAGTGGAAAAGAAAAAAGACTTACTCACATTCATCCATTTTACAAAGATTTCCAGGCTGCAATGGGAGGGCTTTGCCTCTTCTGGAAGGATGAATAAATAGGTAGCTTTACTGACAACCTGTTCACAGTCTAACTGAAGTTTCACAAGGTCTTGTCCTATTGTTGATACTTATGAGATCCAGTCCTGGCAGTATGGAGAGGATAGCTGTCTGTCTCATACTCATCTTCTCTGGGACGATGGCCCATAGATCCAGCTCCCAAAGGCAAGATCGCTTCATGATTAGAATGCGTCAACTTATAGACATTGTGGATCAGCTGAAACATTACGTGCATGACTTGGTAAGACCACACTTGTCACAACAAAAGTTGGATAATATTTTCCCATTAATACAAAAGGAGCCTTTTGACTTATAAAAATAACTCAGAACTGATTTATTTTGCTCTAGGACCCTGGATACCTGCCAGCTCCACAGGATGTAAAGGTAAGACCAGTTGAATTTATTTCTGACAGTGTATTTGAAATAATTTTTTAATCCAAAATTAAGATGTTAATGTGATTATGTAGGAAGATATTTAATTTTGATGAATTTGGGGTTTAATAATTAGTAAAATATTTCTTTCCATTTTGGTCAAATATTCATTGATTTACCCCCAAACCCATCAATTAAATGCTACATTGCATTCCTTATAAAATAAATGTTTATCTTCAAGTATCTCTAAGAATACACTCCAGTAGCATCGCTGAGACAGAACAACAAGACTAGAAATCGATACTATGATCAGATTCTGAACAATGAACAACTACTTACATTTCAAGAGCCTGTAGGCATCAGAGTTCCCGAGCCCTCTTTGTAATTCTATTAGAAAAACATGGATACATCCATAAGAAGCCGAATGCATGTCTGAATAACAAACTAAAACAATGACAGAATTAGATTAAAGGGGCGATATCGAGGAATGACGATGTGCGATTCAATGCCCTCTTTCAGGACAAGTGCAGTTCGCATATACCTTAGCCTTAGGGAGCCTTGTCTTCTGGGCAGTCTTCCGAAAGGACCACTTAGAATAACTCATCCCATTCTTTTAAGCCATGAAGTCCATTAGAATCCGGGAAGAAGAGGTCTGGCAGCCAGGTCAAGAGTGCTGGGTGCACTTCTCCCTTCCCTGAAGCCTGCGTCTGGGTTCCTGGCCTGGTACCTGAGAGTGTAAACTCAATTGGGGAAGACGATGTCATTGTCACAGGCTTTTAACTGCATAAATAAGGATACTCATAAAAGTGCTGCCAGTAATTAGGATACAACAAAGGGGAGACTTATGAGGATGCACTGCAGAGAAAACAATTATTGTAAATGACTATGATGTGTAAAAGTTTAGAAAGTGAATGAGTCACAACTATTGCTTTTCTCTAAAACACCCTCTAGCTATGAGCCTAAACCACTCTCATTCACCAGGTCCCTTTTCAAATAAGCAGCATCTAAAATGAAAGTAGCGTATTCAGCTTGTTGGACAGACTTTTCCAATAAGTGAAGATATTTTTTAATCAATGGACCTAATAATCAAAACATTTTCAGCGTCTCACGCACCCTGTCAGTAACTGCTGTGGTTGGAGCCCTGTCTGAAGTTTCTCAGCTGCAGTTTATAACTTGCAAAATAAGACGCATATGCTGCTTCTTAACTTGAATTGATCCTGTGGGCACTTCCTTTACATGCTTGGTTAATGAAAGATATTTTTTATCAAACATCATAATGAGAGGATTTTGTCTCAGGACGCTGTGTGCATCTAATAGTCTAATTGAGCAATGCTGGCTATGATGTTAATGTTAAAACTTTGAGCTGTGCTGGCAGGCAAACTCAGGAAGGAAGAAAATAGCTTAAGTTTGCATTAGTGTTATAGCAAGTTTTTCAGGGCTAACATCAAAGCAGTGTCTATAAGAAATTTAAAGAGAACACAAAGTTAATGAAAATAAAACCATTTAAATGTTGCATCTTAAATCTTGTATTAGCCAAGCCAGGTGTCTTTTTCTCTCTTTTGAATCACATACACCAGGGGCCTCAATGGTGGAGATTTTGCCTCTCAGGGGACATGTGGTACTGTCTGCAGGTATTTTTGGTTGTTGTAGTTGGAGTTGGAGGTGCTGCTGGCATCTGGTGGACAGAGACCAGGGAGGCTGCTGACATCTTACAATGCACCTAGAATTACTCAGCCCAAATTGCCTCTCATGGTGCAGTTGAGAAGCCCTGATGTAAAACTAGCTGTGGAGGAGACAGTCTCGCCTCATTGGCAATACTTCCTAGTGTAAGCAGCTAGGAGTTTTTTTTTTTTTTTTAATTGCAAAAGAAAAAATGTAATAGGTTAAAAACAGGCTTTAAGGAGATAAATATTTTCAAATATTCAGCTGCAAAAACTCAGAACCTAGTGTGTCTCCTTGCAAAGGAGCTCTTGTCTGGCTCTCTGGCTAAAGAGAGGAGCGTCTTGTGACTTCTGCTGCTGACCTGCTTACTGCTGTCTATATTTCTGTATTCTCTAAGCTAAAACAAGACCAGAGACTGCCTTGGGTTTTCATATGTTAAGGGACGAGGGACACCCATGGCTGTCCCAGAAGCACAGCAAGGACAGTGCTCCCAGCCGCTGCTGAGCACCAGCCCCTCCTGGGCCCCCCGCGGTATCAGCGCCCTGGGCTGTGGGCTCAAGACGAGCATCTTCACTCCCCTTCTCCACACAGCCTCAAGGCAGTCACCAGAGAAAGCTTCTTGCCTTCTTGTCCACTTGGATGTGCATCGAAAGCCAAACCCAGCAATTCTGTGTCCTGCCTCTCGCTGCCAGGACAGCTCTGCCTCTTGCCGAACAGGACCAGACAAAGCCCCAGTTTCAGGCTGACTATTAACCCAGGGGAAGCAGGAGGACGGGAGGCAGCTGCAGCCCCATCCACGCGGCTTCTGTGCCCAGATGCTGCTCAGATGCTTTCCAAAAGGCTTTCCCGGGGCAGCGCCTGTGGCCACGGGCGATGACCCCCCAGCAGTGGTCTCTGGGAGTTGAGGAGGGCCGGCACGCTGCTTCGGAACCTAATTTTCTTTCAGCGTACACATGCAAATGTTAACTCAGCAAAACGGGCCTCTGTGAGAAATGCTGGTTTCTCAGTTCATCACGGATGAAGCAGTTACAGCGTTTTCAGTTTCAGCTGGAAAATTTACCTCTTTAAATATGAATATTATTTTTTTCCAGTAAGTTAAGCCGGTTGTGGTCAAAAAGAAGAGAAAAGAAAAAACTTCAACAAATACGAACATGTGGTTTTCAAGGAAAAAAAAGTGCTATAATGAACATTTATAAACAGTTTCTATTAAATAAGCATTTTGGCAAACACAGTGAAAGGACGCTGCCTTACCCTGTTGAGTGACAAATTGCTCTGATAGACGGAACCAGATAAGCTGGTTCTGGGCTTGTGGCTATATATGCAAAGCAAACCTGATGGTTTAGTGTCTTAAAGATGCATGTTATTAATCAACATTCAAATTGGGTATGTATATGGGTTGGAAAATGCAAAGCAGGTCAGATGCTATTTTCAGGTGATTGTCCTTGAAAAAAGCCAGGTAATATTGCTATATATGGGACTGCCCTTGGAGGGGCTGGGAGGGATTGGGGTTTCTGGTTGTATGGCAGTAGCTTCTATACACATCAGCAAAATGAATATATAGCAACCTCAAGGGGGAAAGAAAAAGGGACTTGGATATAAGTTCTTCAGATCAGCTTTAAACACTTTCAATGTGTCAGTATGGGTTTTGCATTTCCAATCCATTCCATTTTCTCTTCAGTCTGATTTCTAAGATGCTTGGCTCGTTCTGACGAGTCACTAGTTATGTAGCCTAGACAAGAGCCAATCTTTGCTCCTTACTTTGCCCACTCCTCCATCCTCTGAGACAGTGCCCTTCACCATCTAAGGAAACCCCTAGCTTCCTTCCCAAGGGCTAAACAAGCCTTTGATGCTGTTCCTTGACTTGGGCAGATGCCAATCTTGTCCTACCATAACTGACTTGGAATTCCAGACAGGATTGTAGAGGGGCTGTGCATAGACCGGGGCAGGTATCTTGAAGCTCAGATGTGGGACATGCCTTCAGAAGTAGGTACCTGCATCCTAGCCCCAAAGGAGGGACTTGACTTCAGTTCATTCTACAGATGTTTATTGGGTATTCATAGCAACAAGACAGTATGCCAGACGCTGGGCAGAATAAAATGCTGCATGAGACGTAATCACCGAGAGATACTCCCATATGTGCCTTGCAGAGGAAACAGCAATCAAAGGGGAAAGATTCTTAACCAGACCTCCAAAGCTGCCACCAGTCTAAGTTTCAGAGGCTCATAATTGAGAAAATGTGCTCTTAAACCAGGCGAGCGCTCCCCAGCGAGACACAAAGTCCCTGCCTTTGACCAAGGCACCAGTGCAGTCATCCGTGCAGCATCGAGAGAAAAACTGTGGGAAGTCCAGGCAATCCCTCTGGTGTCTGTGATGCAGGAAATGTCTCCTTCCCTGAGACGGGGGTGGGGGTTTGCACGCAGGGGTGTCCATCTCTTCAGCCCCAAAGGTTGAGCGGGGATGAAACCGTCCCTCCCTGACGGGCTGACATGCATGTAATCCGAGTCACGGCAGCAAAGGTAGGAAACGGCATTTGGGAAGGTCATTTTTACTCTCTGAATGACTTTGTTTAACATGTGTACAATGGATTTATCTTTCAGAGACACTGCGATCGGTCCGCGTTTTCCTGTTTTCAGAGCGCCCAGTTAAAGTCAGCAAACGCAGGAGACAATGAGAAGAGGATCACTATGCTGATTAAACAGCTGAAGAGGAAACTACCTCCCACAAGCCCAGGGAGAAGACGGGAGCACAGACCAGTAAGACTGGCATTTGCCATCGCTCTTACTTGCATGTATTAACTGCATTACGTTACACACACATGCGCGCGCACACACACACACACGCACACACACACACACACACACACACACTTGCAGCAGGAGCCTCCAGAGTCTTCCCTTACAGTTGCCCTAATTAGGCTTGGGGTATGTTGAGAAGTGGGGTCACCCATTTTAAGACCGCCAACTTGAAAGTGCCCAGAAACCCAATTGGAATCTGGCGATGAGCCCCTGGGACCTGGAAAGGGTGAATGTGGCTTCTCAGGGTGAGGACAGCACGGAGGAACCTGATTAGGATTTAGGAGTTAAGAGACAGTTTACTTCCCTTGCATGGTCACATATAATTCGAGTTCTTATTAGCAGGAGCTGGAGCCTAGTTTTCCTATAAGAAAAGAGACAGCCTTCAAGGGATCAAGATGAATCTGAAACTTTGCCTCTTCTGTTAAAGAACATTATTTTCCCTTCCTTTAGCAGAGCCAGTACTGAATTTAAACAGGTGTGTGTGGGGGTACGGATTTCAGTCGACCCTTACTGGGCCCTCCTGCGTATGTGCTTTTCTGCCAACTCATAAGCTATGCAGATACTCCAGCACATGGCTAATTTCCTAGTTAAATCAGTGGGTAGACATGATTTAAACATGATTTAGAAATAAATGACCCTAATGTTTTTTTTTTATCACTTCTCCAAGCAATTTCACACACGATTTCAAATGAAATGTTAATCCCCTCATCAGCATGATTCTTATTTCTTCTGGTTGCTTGGTGAAAATTATCCCTCTGAAACATCCTCAGAACGAAAGGATCTGAGAAGATCTTTGAAATCTAATTTTAAAGGCTCATAGACTGGGAGGGCTGACAACGAACTAGACCTATCCACTAGGCAGCTTCATGTCACATACGAGGAAATTGAGAACTGCCAAAGAGGTTACATGACTCACCCAGGTTCTATAAATACCCCTAAATGGCGGAAGGCGCCACGTGCGGCCCTGCCCCTTAGAGAGGTGCTCTCACCACCGCACCCAGCGGGCACGTGGGAGGCCGAATGCCCGTGCTTGTGTCACTACAGAAATATGGGGAAGGAATGCAAGGCAGCCGTTCATAAAGACAGCTATCAGCGGGAAACACCCATATGAAAAATCACTCCATCTCACAAGCAAATAAATGCAAGTCAACACAAGGAATTCCTATTTCTTCCAACCAAAATATTTAGTAATACCCAGCAATGGTTAGCCTGCTCTAAGTGAATAGAAGTAAAAGTTTTTGGCAATGTACGCCAGATGACTTAAAACTTTTTATCCCCCTAATTCAGTAATTCTACTTCTAAGAATTTATCAAATAAAATCAGCATAGATGGGCATGAAAAATTCCTCTCCAAGATGTTCTTTGCAGCATTGCATGCAACAGTGAAAAGCTGTGTCCCAGACAGCAATAGTTTCATCTTATGTTAGAATACAAAGTAATCGGTATATACCTTATGCTTGAAGAGTATTTGACTCCTAGGAAATGCTTATGATATGTTAAGTATAAGAAGAACAAATAGCCAAAAAGTATAAAATAAAATAAATGCACAGAAAAATAATAACGGGGAGGACACAGAAAACATTGCCGTGGCTGTCTTAGGGGGTGGGATTGAAAGTGAGTTTTTCCATTGTCATTTTCTGACCAATTTTCTGCACTTCCCAAACATTCTTTAGTGAACATATTTTATGTATTTCACCTGAAAAAACATATTTTACATGAAAGCCTTATCAACTAGGAAAAATGCTTTTTAAAAAGAATGCTACTTTCTCAATGATTTCTAGACATGTTCTTCATGTGATTCTTATGAGAAAAAACAACCCAAGGAATTCCTAGAAAGACTGAAATCACTTCTCCAAAAGGTATCTAATTTTGTTGCATTGGGTTTTCTATCTCGTCTCTATCTATGCAGATAGTTTCTGTGTTTGGGTTTCTCATGGTGTACTATTTCCACAGATGATTCATCAGCATCTCTTGGAACACATGGGGTGACGTTCCTGAGGATATTTCCTGAAGTTGGACGCAATGTTACACAATCCACAACAGTAGCAAATGGAGGTGTACAATATATCAGTGATGGAAAAAGACTCAGGTGTTCGAAGTCAGGATTATTTTTGCCAAATAATTATGCAATACTTAAATTCAATCCACATGATCTTAATTGGTTAACTTGAAAAAACATTCTCCCCAGAGTCTGACTTTTTAGGTTACAGAATTCCACATCTGAAGTTTTTACTTTATCCTAATGCCCAACAATGGCATTTCCTGATTGGGGGAGAAGGTTAAAATTTTTAACCAAAAACAGAATTTGGAAATTTATTGATTTTATGTTAACCTTGATCTTGATTACCATAAAGAAGTGTCTTATGATCATAACTTAAAAGTTATATACCTTCATTCAAGCCTGAAATATAGAAGCGCAGGGTCAAAATGAAAAGTTGAAGCCTTTTTTAAGGAAATGGAAACTTGGTGTTTAAAAATTTATATTCCAAGATGTTCTTTGGAATTTGTACTTTTATCTCAGCATGTGCAACATATATAATAAGTAATTTATTTCTTTGTCGGGGGATGGCTTTTCCAGATGGCTACTAAAAAGTCATCCTTTTTTATTGGGATTTATCAAAACATTTAAAACTATGGATATGAATATATTTATGGTATAGAGTCTTTTAGTCTTCTTAAAAAGGCAAATAGGGTATTAAGAAGTGGATAAAATATTATCTTTCTCTGATCTCAAGTCCCCTTATAAGCTAATATTTCAAGCTTGTTAGAAATGGCAAATAAAAGCTATAGAACATGGGCAGTGTGATGGTGGCACAGTGGCATAGTTCCCGCCTGCCATGCCGGAGACCCGGGTTAGATTCCCGGTACCTGATCCTGCAAAAATAAAAAACTATAGAAGACATATATAAGAAGGTCCTCTGAAACCAAACAGAGATGTAAGAAAAAGAAGCCTTGTAGCTCTCTTTCCAAAACTGCTAAATGATGGTTTTGAGAGAGCTAATAACTCTGGGTCTTGTCTTCTTCCCTCCCTTGCTCCCTCCTTCATGTCTTCCTTCCTTTCTCTCTCTTTTCTCCCCCCTCCTCCTCTCTTTTCTTCGTTGTTTTTTTTTAATGAAGCTTTTGCTTGAAGAAGAAACTTCAAAACATTTTAAGCAGTTCAGACATTTATGTTTGGATGTTTTGGATAAAGCATATTAAATCACTAAATAAAACAAATCAAGAGACAAATCAAGAGGCCAGGACGGCTGTCTCAATGGAAAGCAGATTTTTTGCTTAAAATTCCAATCTTCCAACCATGGATAGTAAAAAAAAAAAAAGCTTTATTTGCCATTTCACATCAACTCAGGCAGTTTATTTAAGTATGACATTGAAAACGCTAGAAAAATAAAATTCTTGCCAGAACATTATAAGCTATTTGAGGATCTCTTATTGTTGAGCCTGTGAGTGCGCGAGAGGATGTGGGGCGGGAAGTGCTTTATGCTCTGAGAACAAAAATTACCTACTTAAAAGTGTTTTTAAAACAGGGACAGACTTAATTTAGAATTTGAAGCGCTGTATTAGGAACAAATGATATCATCAAATCTCAATGAAATGTTTTATCATCAGAAACAAGGTACTCTGCTTTAAAAATTTTAAATATGTTATTACAAAGGAAATATGTACCTAATGATGACAATATGCAGCTAAAATCTGCTAATATCTGCCTGGGTGTCAAACGGTGCCAGCGCAGGTTATTGGGGTAAAGGTTGAAAGCAGGCACCAAGTTGACTAAAGAAAGTCTGTATTTCTTGTTCCTGGCTTTACAGCTGTTGATTTCTTTAACATTATGATTTTATGTTTAAAAGAATGTATTTATTTTGGTGTGTTTACCGTTAGAAATTCTGTTCTAATCCTTTTTGACTAGGGTCTGTACTATTAAAATAGAACAATGTAGTGGGAGCGTTGGCTAAGAGCCTTCACTAAACTGGATTTAAAGACGCAGGTAGAGGTGGGCTGTGGAGGACCCCGCCAGCATCCCAAGGAAAGCAAAGCATTGGAATAAACAAGATGAGAAAGTGGGACTTGAACGGCACATCTTCGCTCTGTGTTCAAGACCTAGCCAGCCCCTAAAAGGAGCCTGAAAAGGATAAACCTGCCAATATTACTGCTCGCCGATGGCTGTTGGTTCTAGGAGTCCCGAATTCCCGTTGGCCATGAAACCCTGGCCAGTTGCTTAAACATGTTGGGTTGCCTTTCCTTTGCTGTAGAATGAGGATGTTGGACTTAATCTCAAAGGTCTATTCTGCCTTATATGTCTGGGAGTCTCTAAGGTTCTGGACATTCTTACAGGAACGTCTGACAATACGTCTGAATAAAGATTTCTCCTGACTCTGATGTTCAATTGCTCAACAGTATATCAACAGGATTTGTAGCAACACCCACTGCAGGAACAAGGGGGAAAATATTATTTTAGCTGAAGGTGCCTTCTTTGGACACATATAAAATTGTAGCATTATTATTCTATATTATTGCTCTGTTGTATTTTCATGCATCTGAGAATTTAGTTTGAATATGAACTATGTACATTATAATTTAATAATTATTTATTATATATTTGGTTTTAAATGTTTATGTTCATGGCTTCTTATTTAAAACCTGATCACATTAAATACTTCCCAGTCAGTGCAACTGTCTTTTTTGATTCCCTTGATGATCCTCTTAGTTTCTGGAAACATATAGCTCTTTCCATGGGTCCAGCAAAGGCCATCTTCTTTTCTTTGCTTCACCTGGAATGGAACTTTCCACTTCCTGTCCCTACCTCAAGGACAGTATTTCCTTCGAAGCCTCCCAAAGTATGAGAGGCCCAGGGGGAGTTTCAGATTCTCTCCCCAATGCCCACTGCACCGTGGCATGTGGACTTGTGCAAAACTCTGTCCTGCTTGGAAGCATATCCCTTCCACGTTTCCTTCCCTCTTGCTTCCTGCTACGGGTGGCTTCACCCTCCGTGTTCACTGAGGACACTCCTGCCCTCCAACCCAACGTCTGCTGTCTCCTATCCAAC